>JAUUEI010595097.1:0-10438 GCA_032274625.1 Depressigyra globulus
TGTTGTCTCTAACCTAAATCTTTATAGCAGGACTGAAACGCTAATACAAAGAGCAATTGTTTTAATTAATCTTCAAATCCTTCATGCATTTTAATTACAATATCATACATATATGTCAGAAAAAGAACATGGCAGAGCATATGGCTGACTGATAGCTAGAAGTAGCTCAATGTAATAATATATAAACTATGATCTTCTACATTTATATGCAATGTAACACCCATTTAAATGTGATTATATTTCAGTTAATGTGACCTGTAAGCTTGTAAGTTTAATACCATAACTTTCATCAACTGTTTTGTTTTATTTTATCAGCGGTACTGTCATTTGTCATGTTCTGTAGATGACAGGTTGGAACATATCTGACTTTCGACAAGAGCATCTTCTTGTGGTACATCAGTTTACGGTCACAACTGATTACTTCCAAAAGAGACTTTGTCTCCACATCTTTGTCTGTCACGATGGGAATCAGCTATCTATTGAACTCTAACCAACCCAGTGGCTAGGTAGCAAGTCATTGCCAGAGAACTATGTGATTCTGTTCCAGCTGATGTTGGTGGCAGGGTTTAAGGATGTACACATGGTGCACTTCTTCAAACTTTCTAACAAGCCTGTTGGAGACAACTGATATAGTTATATTATTATATATTATTACCAAACCATTTTCTCCTGTTGTTTTAATATCATTTTTGGTGATACAAATATGTCTGATGATTTAGATATGCAATGGATTGAAAATGTAGCAGATTAGAACGAAAACAAAAGTGTTCTCACAATCAAATTTGGATCTAAACAAGGCAGAATCTTTTGGGCATGTTGGCCTGATTGTTTCTGTGAACTACCATCAAGTGCCTCGTCTATGGGATGACTGTCACTTCAAGTCGATCATCTAAAATATATTATATCCTTTCTGTACCTCCCAAAAGAATGGCAATCCAGACTGATTTAATTAATCTACACAAGATTGGGCTCAAGAAGTAAATGCTTTAATCATCATGTATGGTGAAAATCAAACAGGACTGACACTAAATCAGTTACCGGTATGTCTCCAACTGTTTTGTCAGAAAGTTTGATGAAGTGCATCGTTTGTAAAGCCTCAAGCTCTGCCACCCACACCAACTGCAATATGGCCTCATAGTCTTTGGGTACATCCCAAGTCCAGGCATATAAATGTAGATAAAATGCGTTGAGTACGACGTTAAATAAATTACTTGTTTCTTTTTATGTATTAGCAGTTCAGTCCTGGTACAAAGATATTAGCTAACAGACAGCACTCTTCGACTTTCTGTAATAATATTTTTGTTGTTTGGAAGCTATTTTGGATTTATGTCAAATAAAAGAAACCAATATAATAAATGATTTAATGTCAGAAATAGCTTCCTTAAATCCAGATGATATGCAACAACATAAAGATCTGTGAAAAATCATTTAGCCAATATATGGTGAAAACAAGTAGTTGGGCGGCCATCTTGGAATTCTGCAAATGAAGGAAACATCTGGTCAAAGTAGAAATACTTTTTACATCTTCCTCACTAACCTCAAAATATGTTCTAATGCTTCCATACCTCAAGAAGGTTCTATAAATTCTATTATTCTGCAAAATATTGGGTGTTGGCAGCCATATTGGATTTATGCAAATTATGCATACTTCCCCAAGGTGGATTCTGGTGGATTTTGAGTATGTTGTTCTAGGGACATCCCTAAAATGAATTGTGAAGAAAAAATTATATTGCAATTTGTTTTAGGTCTATCCGTATTTTGACTAGACTATTGTGCGGAGACACGATTTTGATTACGATAACAGTTTTGTCGTTCAGATTAAGGGGTTCAGTATCGCAACTCAAGTTGAGATTTCAATCCCAGATACAGACCTGGCGCGACCCGACTCAACTGTTTGCTATTGATTTTCAGTCGGCCTGACTTCATTTGACACGACCCAACATGTCGTGTCACTTCGTATAATGTTAACTAGGCTGAATTGGTTGTGGATTGTTTCATCCAATATACGACTGCGGGACGTTAAAGGGACTATCCTGAATTACCAGAGCTCTATCCAGTTTAGTCAGTTTTTTATTTCTTAAATCTGTCTTGGGTATTATATTGCCCGTGCAGGCGGTGCAGGACGGACGTAGTGGAAGTCCTCCTATAAACAAGCTACCTGCTAAAATGTGTTGAGTGCGTCGTTAAAGAAAACAACAAAAAATAAAATTATGTTAAAAACGGTGGCAAGACTTGTGAGTTGAATATATGGTGTACACGGTGATTGCGGACACGCATACTAGTATTAAAACTGCAGTTCTGTTGTTGCTTTTTATATTAGTCAAATATGCAGCCTGGGTAGACGAGATTGCATCTTTAAATTTCGCCGTTGAAGCAATTGTTGAAAAAAATCCGGAATTCCGGACTTATTATCAAAAGTCCGGAATTTGTTCAAATGGGGCACTATCATTATATTTTTTAACCAACAGTTTCATATTTTCGAAATGAAATGTTTTTATTTCTCATTTTAAGGTGAACAAAACCGTTTACAACCATGTTCCATTACCAAGGCATGTGTCTATTGTCTGTATTTGTCATCAGCAGACCAAACTATACAATGTTACTGGGCTGATTTATGTACCAAGAACTAATAATAAAGGTGTATTTTATATATTTATTTAATTGCTGTTATTTAGTAGATGTATTTTTTAAATGGTGTTTTCTCGAAATTTAAGTTAATTTGTAAGGTGTTTCTTCGCGAGTGAAATGAAAATATTCGAAAATTCCATAAAAATAATTCCATTAGGTTGGTCGCCCTGCTGAACCTGGATCAACTCACCAAAGACAAACGCGGCCAGATAGGCGGCTTGTGCAGAACCACACACTATGAATATCAGCATTGCGAACACTGGATACGAGGAAGCCCACGTCACAGAGACCGACCCGATGATTAGTCCTGTCATACTGACCATTAGTACAGACTTTCGGCCCACGCTGGAATAAAACGAGAAAGAAATCGCTATAAACCAATAGGAGAATGAACATAAAGAAAAGGTAATAATAGTTTTACTGTACAGAAAAATAAATGAGAAAAAACAAAACAATTTAAAGGGCAGTTCGGAGTTTGTTGGCGTTTTAACCAGTTTTGGCATATAACACCTTTTTGAATTATCAGGATTAAAAGCCACTTACATATTTTTGTTCAGAATATCAATATCTGTAAATCCAGTATGTGTTTGGCGACCCAAGTGTTAGTAGTAGTTCGATGTCGATCTTCTTAACAAAACAAAAAAAAAAAGATATCGAGCTACTACCAACAATTGGGTGACCAAAAATATAGTGGATTTATAAATATTGATATCCTGAACAAGAATATGTAAGTAAATTATACTTCTGATAATTCACAAAGGTTTTATTTCCAAAAACTGGTTAAAACAGCAACAAACTCCGGACTGAGCCTTTAAAAAAACTATATTTATTCAAATATATCAACAAAAACACCACAATCCATTTGCAGATGGCAGAGGACCAGGATGTCTGTAACAGTATTTGCTAATGTTAGAAGCGGCTTTTATGTTTTAGGCTAATTGACGTAAGCGATTTTAGTGTTGGCTTGTGCCGTCCGCCATATTCAATAAAGTTGACTGTTTGCACAGTATTGTTGTCCATTGATTGCCGTGTTCTAACGACCACGGCAACAAGACGAAACATGGTGTCAGAAGTGAACTAACGTTACTCTGGGTAATGTAAATGCTAATTACCGCAGGCAGCACCACATACAACGCCCCAAAACGAATATATTTTCCGAAAGCAGACACGTGTGCGTTGAGGGAAAATTCAAAATGGCGGCTCATTCCGTATTACCGTTTCCACCCAAGCTAGATATAGAAGGAAACATCGCATGCAATTGGAAGAAATTCAAGCGCACATGGCAGAATTATGAAATAGCTTCTGGTCTAATAGAGCAAGGCGGGAAATTGCGAAACGCGACTTTGCTCACGTGCATCGATCCTGAGGCGATGGATGTATACGATGACCTAGACTCGGAAAATGAGGACGACAAAAATGATATAAATAAAGTGCCTGAACACTTTGAGAAGTTTTGTATTGGTAAAACAAATGAAACTTTTGAACGCTATACATTTAACATGTGCAAACAGGGTGATAGTTAAGCAATTGACACTTACGCAGCAAAATTGAGAAAATTAGCAAAAACGTATGTGGTGTATGTGATAATGGCAAAAGGCTATTGGAAGATGATAAATTGGACTTAGGAAAAGCACTTGACATTTGCAGAGCATTTGAATCTACAAACGCGAAACTGAAAACAATGACTGGTGCAGATGCAGTTAATACTGAAGCAACTGACATCCTTGCTGTGAAAGCATAAGAAAAAATACAAGCAGAATGATACAAAATGTGCATATTGTGGGGAAAATTGCATGAAAGGGACATGCCCCGCTTTCGGCAAAAAATGCGACAATTGTGGAAAAAAGAATCACTTTTCATCTGTGTGTAAATCGAACAATCAATCGCGACATCATTATAGGCAAAAGTATGAAAAGCGTCGCTACACAGGCAAAATTGTTCACCAGTTGAGTTTTGAGAATTCTTCAGAATCGGAAGAATTTGAGTGTGATGTTGGAACAATTGAAGAACATTCTGTCAATACAGTTCAGAGCAAAATATTTGCAAATATGCTTCTAATCAACCAACACAAACAGATCAAATTCCAGCTTGTTAGTGGAGCAACGACAAATTTGATTCCACAAAAGTTTGTTCATAATGAGCAAATTGAGAAAAGTACCAACAAACTAACACTTTACAACAACTCACAGATGACAACAATCTCTCTGAAGTAGAAACTTAAAGCAGAATTAAAACGCTTAGAACCGATAGGAGTAATCACACCTGTAGACACACCTACTGATTGGGTATCAAGTTTGGTTGTAGTCAAGAAGCCAAGTGGTAAGCTAAGAATATGCATTGACCCGAAACCGTTAAATGTAGCTTTAAAACGGAGTCATTACCCATTACCTGTTCTGGAAGATATGCTGCCAGAATTTGGACAAGCAAAACTCTTCAGCAAGCTAGATGTGAGAAATTGCTTTTGGCACGTGTCCCTTGATCAGCAGTCAAGTTTTCTCACAACCTTTGAAACTCCATTTGGATGATATCGATGGTTACGCCCTTTGGTATATCCCCAGCTTCGGAGTATTTCCAACAATATTTGGAAAGAGACATCGCTGATTTACCTGGTGTGAAAACTGTAACTGATGACATATTAGTCTATGGTGAAGGTAGCACAGTGGAGGAAGCAATTGCAGATCATGACAAAACCCCTGATTAAACTGCTTGATCGTTGCCGGGAAAGAAACATAAAGCTAAATAAGGAGAAGTTTGAACTACACATGACAGAAACGTCATTCATTGGTCATCTCCTCACGTCGGAAGGTGTGAAACCTGATCCGCGGAAAATTGAAGCTATCACAAAAATGGAAAAGCCAAGTGATGTAAAGGGAGCTCAAAGACTGCTGGGTATGGTAAATTGAACAACTTGAGTGACATGTGTGAGCCCATTCGAAAGCTGACCAATAAAGATGTGGTCTGGAAATGGACACATGAACAAGATAAAGCATTTGAAGACATCAAAACCGCACTAACCAAGACACCTGTTTTGGGATATTTTAATTCAAAAGCACCTACTACCCTACAGTGTGATACTCTGATACCACACAAGATACCAGATCGACCGTGGGCAAAAGTCGGAGTAGACTTGTTTACTTACTCTGACAAGGAGTATTTGATCACAGTTGATTATTTCAGCAGTTTCTTTGAGATTGATTGTCCTTATCAAGACACAGACTCAAAAACAGTGATTAAGAAGCTAAAACAACACTTTGCCAGGCATAGCATTCCAGAAATTGCTGTTTCGGATAATGGCCCGCAGTTTAACTCGTACCATTTCAACAGACTTTCAAATCTTTGAGAGTTTGAATATGTGACATCCAGTCCCAGATATCCCCAATCCAACGGGAAAGCAGAAAATGCAGTGAAAATAACCAAAAGCAAGACATTCAAAAACTGATCCAATGTTGGCACTGTTGAATTTGAGAAACACTCCACAACAATCAACCAACTATAGCCCTGTGGAATGTATTATGAACAGACAAACCCGAACACTTGTTCCTGTGAAAGTGAGTCAGCTGAAACCAAACATACCAGGAAATGTGCATGATAACATTATCAAAAGCAAGAACAAGCAGGCGCACTATTACAACATGAATGCCAGACAGATGACAGAACTCCGAAATGGTGATACAGTACGAATAGAACCGATCACCAAAACTGAAACCTGGGAAAAAGGCATAGTAACTGGTTCTCCAAATACTAGGTCCTATAAGGTTACAAAATAAAATGGAAGAAAGATTCGCAGAAATCGAAAACACTTGAGGAAAACTGATGAATAATATAAACTTTACACTTCAGTGGAAGATGTTGCCCTGCATACAGAGTTTGATCAACATCAAGCAACTAACAAACAATCAGATGTCAACCTGGACACTAAGCATAAACAGTTAAAAACGGACCGTCCTGTAGTCAGTCCATCAGGAAGAACCATCAAGAAACCTGTGAAATATAGAGATTATTAGACCTATGTTTCAGTGTAAGATGCAGTGAAAGTTTCACTCTAGTGTTCACTGTGGAAAGTGTTTCAGTGTAAATGTGTTGAAAGTTAACCAGTTCAGTGTTAGTTACATGAATTCAGTATTTTGTTTAGATGAGTTTAAACTGATTCTAAGAAAACAGTCAGTTTTATCAATTTTAATAATATGTGGTGAAACGATAATGGTAGAAAACAGTTCATGCTAAGGATTTGACAATTTAATGATAGACAGAAAACAGTTCATGCTAAGGATTTGACAATTTAATGATAGACAGAAAACAGTTCATGCTAAGGTTTTGACAATTTAATAGAAAGAAGGAAACAGAACATGCATGTCAACAAGTGCATATTTAAGAAAAACCTTTATTATACATTCATGAAGGATATAAAGCATAAATCAGCAGCAACTTATAATTTAGTGAAAGTTTATTAGTTCATGCATGCTATTTTCATGTTGACAATATCTCTTTAAATAAGTTTCAAACAGACATTTGCAAATGAGACTTTTTGAAAAATTTAATTGCAAGGACATAAATATTTTTCTTATTAGTGTAGTATTAATAGTTAGTTGCAGTTTCACTGTCATGTAAGCAATGCTCTTAGGCGTGGTATTCAGGCTCAATTTCCAACGAAAAAGGATGTAGCAGTATTTGTTAATGTTAGAAGCGGCCTTTATGTTTTAGGCTAATTGACGTAAGCGACCTTCGTGTTGGCTTGTGCCGTCTGCCATATTCAATAAAGTTAACTGTTTGTACAGTATTGTTGTCCATTGATTGCCATGTTCAAAAGACCACGGCAACAAGAAGAAACAATGTCCACCTTTATTTTGAAAATTAGCAACAACTCCTCTAACAAAGGCAGTAATCTATAAAGCATCCACTGTCCTCTTATAAAAATATGGATCCCACCCAGCATGCAATGCAGCCTACAAGCACGTGTAAGCGGTTTTCGTATTAAACCCTGTGACTGACCTTTTTAGAAACTGGGTCCGGAATATACCTTAATTGGATAGAAACACGTTAATACGTTCAGATATTCACGACACCGTTGTTAAAAGTTAACATAACATTTTGTTTTTAAATAGTTGGGATTTGTACTGTTTTGCCTATGGGAAAGTGTATGTAAAAAATACCTTACTGCTTATTTATGTTATTGATTTCTGTAACCCTGAACCCATAAGAATAGACACTACAATCAAGGCTCTTGTCTGCAGAGATAACAGATACACAATTTTTATCCATTGGCCGGTTTTTGAAATCCAATATGTGTATCTTTGTTCCAGATTGTGTATCTGTTTATAGATACTGTATTTAGAATCATACTAGTATTATTATATGGCTGCTATAAGTAATATGTCACATATTACTGGGACATTTTAATTATCTGGTGGTAATAATGTATTCCAATGTGTCAGTTCAAAATGGTAATCAGTCATAATGGAAGACCGTAAGTGTATATTTTGTGGCAAGGATGAAGTAATACTACTTCACACTGCTGGTCCTATCGGAATTAACACAATTATAAATAGTAGAAAACGTAGATGACCTTGCCAAAATACGCTTTCATCTCTGCTTTGTGCAGAAATACGATTTTGTTCCTATTTGCATGTAGATTTAGAACAAAGAATAACCAATCATAGTATTCCAATAGAATATCATACAAATTATGGTTCGTCATTTACATCTAAGTCTCACATTGATATCGTTATCTTAAAAAAGATACACACTACTTGAAGAGAAGAACCTTTATATGACCGAAAGCATCCAGGACGCTGGAAACGAGTGGTTCAGTGTACAACAGCATATGTAGGAGATTCCAGAAAAACCCTTTAAAAGCTTATTTCTTGATGCGCAATATTACAAAGTATGACCATGTCAATTGGATGTTATGTCTCCGATATCTATTGATGACGCTAAGCGGCATACAACCTAATCAACTATAGATATTGACCTTGCATTTCAATGTGTAGTTGAGGAGACCAGTGGTATTTGTCACATATTTAGAACTCGATGGAAATTCATCGTTTGTACATGTTAAATAAAGGATGTCGTTTGAATAATTGAAGTTTGATGGAAGATCCATTATGTAATTTTGGTTCAGATATGCTGGTATTATCTGATAAAGGCATTGCTAATAGCATTGTATTTCACAGTAACGCATCCAAATTGTTGCTGCTGGTTCCTGTTGATGACTGCAACACGTTTAGCTGTTAATACCTTGGCAAAGCAAATTGTGAACGAGACAAAACAGCTTATTCCAGATAAAATGTCATACAAAACTAGTACAACATTAAAAAGTGTCACTACCGCTACAAAGTCGATTCTATTCTATTACATTAGTCATCAAAACGTGATTCGACAATGCCAGCAATTCATATTGGCATCATAATCACAGGCCTCCTTACAAACAGCCCCAATATACAGACAGCACTTGGTGTGCTCATAAGATGACAATCAATGATTAATCAAATCCATGTTTTTGCCACCATATGGACTCATGAAGAAGTACTACGAGTCAAAGCATCAGCAGCTCATGCTGAAACTATACAAATATAATTGACAGGTCTATTTTATGGATGTTCAAACTGTAGCAGATAACTTTAATGTCACACTATCGTCACCTAATGGTCTGCAGGCAACATATGCTATATGTACTCCTAATAGCCCAGGTACAAAGTAGTAGTAATATTGGAGTGGAGAGATGGAATGTGAACAAAGAATCAGACGCATCAAAAATAGGAAGTGAATGATGCGATTCCACCTTTAACCATTCAACGATATAATGAGCAGATGAAATTTTCCAATTCCGGTATGGTTGATTTATAACGTCGTTTTGGAGCAGGTTCTTCTCTGGGAGTGGTGTATATCTTTTTAATAAGAGACTTGGATAACTGCGATTGGCTAGTCTTTGTTCTAAATCTTTGTTCTAAATCTACAAGCAAACGACCAATTCTACGTTTGCTACTGTTAATAATAGTGGTAATTTGTTATGACCAGCAGTGTGAAGTAGTGTCCCTTCATCCTGGGCACAAAATATACAGTCATGATCTTCCAACATGTCTGATTACCATAGGAGCACTTTATTACCACCATAAATAAAATTTCAGTAATGTATGAAATATTCATTATAGCCACATTATAACATAAGTACTTCTGTAAATAAATACAGCATTTCTATAAACAGATACACAATATGAAACAAAGATATTTGTGTTTTGCTTTTGAAAACCGGCAAATGGACAAAGAGACGCAAATACATGAACAAACAAACATTTTCAGATTAAGGCCACTGTACAATTAAAAATGGCTGTTGCAAACAACTGAACCAATGTAATCAATATTGCTCTTGCGTCTATGACCCTGAAAACGTCAGTGCATTCACCAATCTCAAAGTTCTACATGTATTTCATGTTGAGATATGGCCAAAAACGTTTTTGACTGAATTTCAAGATAACTGCTTCAACAAAGTGACATAATGTTATCCATATTGCTCTTATTGGATTCTTGGACCCTGAAAACCTAAGTATAGACACCAAAATCAAGGATGCACATGCCTTGTAAGCAGACATATAGGCCAAACCATTTTGAATTTCAAGATGACTGCTTCAACCAGGTTACCCAACGTCATCCATATTGCCCCTATACAATTGTATGACTCAGAAAACCTAGTATAGACACTATAATCAAGGCTCTACATGCCTTATAACCCGAGATATAAGCCAATCCATTTTTTTTTATGACCGCCATTTTGAATTTAGCCTTTAAAGGTGCCAGAGTCAGAGTGGCATACACT
>JAUUEI010595319.1:0-10437 GCA_032274625.1 Depressigyra globulus
TATAAAAGATCCCTTGCTGCTTATCGGAAAGAGTAGCCTATGTGGCGGTAGCGGGTTTCCTCTAAAAGACATGTCAGTATTATCAAATGTTTGACGCCCAATAGCCAATGATTAAATAAAAGTCAATGTGCTCTAGAGGCGTCGTTAAATAAAACAAACTTTACTTTGTATATTGGAACTACAGTGTACTTTTTATCGAGGACTAGTTTTATGTGGATGTGTTAAATTTTGTTTTCACTTAACAGGGATTATATGTTGGATTTCGACTCTGAACTGGAAAGTGTTGTAAGTCAGGATCTCTGAAGAACTTTTTAAAGTTCTTTCAAAACTATTTCTCCCTAGATTAATGCATACACGGTGATACGCTTTGATGATTAGAGCAGTATTACATCTGTAGAGTTTAGTTGTATATAATATAGTGTTTTTCTACAGACATAGAGCTTTTAAAACATGTTGTTTGAATGTCATTCATTTGACATCACAGTATTCAGGTTTGTAGGCACAGCAGTGTTTATCTGCCTTTGACCATGTATCACAATCTATTTCTATGGTAACTTTAGTGAAAATCTAATGCTTGAGGCTTTTTAACTTAGATACTTTCTATAGTCTAGTTCCAGTTACAGGTTTTTTTGGCAGAGAATTTTCTCAGGTTATGTGTATTGCTTTACTTGAAATAATTCTTATTATGATGTCTGTGTGATATCAGATTAAGAAATAATTATGTCTTGCATAGGTTGAACTGAGTTAATATGTTCATTTTTGTAATATATAAAAGGTTGTATTGTCAATAAATTGTTTGGTTTGGTTAACACTTAAGATATAGTTTTGGTGTGAATGCATCATTTTCGCATTACAGTTACTAAGTTCCCATTGACAAATTAATGGTTCAGACCTCCAGCTATCTTGGACACAAGTAAAGTCGCAGAGCACTGAGTGATATTTCTTATTCACCTCGAATAGGCTTGATTTTTTAAAAGAGAAGGGATTACGTATGCATTTGGAGATGTATACTATTTATAATAATAATAATAATAATAATATGGGTTATCAAACTATAAAAATATGACAATAAATTATTTATATTTATTTAAACTGTATTATTAAAATAGTGCTATGAAATCTTCAAAATATTAAATGTAAGTGTCATTACATATTAAATTTCAAAACACATTTCACTATCAAAACACTGTTATTGGATATCAACCACTTTTTTTATAATAGTATATTTTGGAACACTAGACTGAACTTGACATGGTTTTAAACTTTGCTGTGTAATAGTATTTAGACTTGAGATGTGCAATAAAAATTACATGATATTAGTTGATAGCAAAGACAAATAAGTTTATTAAAAGTGTAGTTGTGTTTTTCTAAAAATTGTTACTCTATGGGGCAGAGGAATTGCAGCTTTAAATTTTGACTCTTTGCTTCAAAGTTAACATTTTTAGAAAAATACACTACAGAAACATTACTTATCATTGATTGAGCTATAATTGATAAATTTAAAAGCTGATATACATATACTAGCGGAACAAAGTTCCTGTGCATGGTAAAAAGTAGAATAAAATCATAATCGCAATTTGTAAAATAATAAAATTTTCAGGAGACATGTACCCAACCATTGTGTTCAAAACATTATCCTCGATATTGCAATCATACGTGTTGTTCATGTGATGCACTGATTTACTAATCATGTGGTACAGGTGCACGTTCTTTTTTATTTTGCAACGGAAAACATTAGACGACAAAACCACTGCTTAAAAAACCATCTTTGATTAATTCTAAACAATGATGCCACACCTATCTCAATTTGAACATCACTGCGAGGTTGGTATGTTCCAAACTGGAATGGCGCATAACGAGGTCTCACAGAAACACGATACAGAATTTGTGGCGACGTTACCAATAGCAGGGAAACACCAGAGACAGACCTTGTTCAGGTCGCCTGTGTGTGATGTCACAAGTACAGGACAACCATATTCGGGTAACACATCTTTTGAATTGATTTTGGGCGGGACTTTGACAGCAAGAACCATCCCTGTATTGAGAGTAATCAGTGCCAGGACAGTTCGCAACCATTTATAGGAGCATAACATCAAGCCGCGCCGCCCCGCTATATGTCCTATGCTGCTACGATGTCACCAAATTGCGCGTCTAGCGTGGATGAGTATTAACGAACGCTATGCTTACTTGCGTTGTGCAGCTTTCAGTGATGAGAGTGTCATGGTATGAGGAGGCATCACATCACACGGGAGGACACGGCTGGTGATTGTGACTGGAAATCTGAATGCCATGCACTACAGGGATGTGATCATAAGACCGCTTGTGCTCCTGTTCCTTCACAGTCAACGTGGTGCTGTCATGTTGCAGCAAGACAACGCACGCCCTCACATTGCATGTAGTGACTGCCTTTCTGGGATAGCAGAATGTCAACATACTGCCTTGGCCTGCTGTTTCGCCTGACTTGCAACCCATTGAGACATGTGGGACGAAATGGAGAGACGCCTACATCTCCTGCCAAACCAGCGGTTGATCTTGAACCAACTGGGTCAAGACCGTATTCAGGTCTGGAACAACATCCCACAAGGGTTTCTGAAACATCTGGTGTCATCACACACACGTAGCCATACATGGTATTGACACTGTCAGTTCACTTTCGCAACCCCAGAGATTGGTAACGACAATGCCAGATATTTATTTTCTGGATTTGGTATTGATCGTGAAAACTAAATAATGTGTCAAATAATTGTGTTGATTTACTTACAAATAAGAAAATCACACCACTTTTGGTAATGCACAGGGACTTTTTTCTGCTAGTATATACTGTAGATCATGAAATTAATGCGTCACTAAATTAATGCGAACGACTGGGGTAGGACTAAAATGCGACATGAAATTAAAAAAAATTTTTTTTTTTTTTTTTTGTATAAGAATTTTTATTAGATATGTACTAACTGAATAATACTGGCTTTCCCTCAATCAAAATATTCTGACATTTCAACAAAAAAAAGAAAAAAAAGAAGTCAAGTTTAAATAATTAATTTGAAATTAATTTTTTATTTTTTTTTATTTTTTTTTTTTATGGTCTATGATGAATTTGTCTATAAACATGTTTGTGTAACAATCACACAATAGTATGCAGGCAAAGTTGCAGTCCGACTGAAAAAAGAGAAACAAAGAAACAGTTGATCTTCGGATTAGCATCATGAAATACATTCATGCGAGTTGAACCATGCAAAAGGCTGCAATCTTAACATGTGCTTGGCAGCTGGCTGAACCGTTCATTGAGTAATCAGACTTAATGACATATTATTTCATCTGTCTGTCTGTTAACATGTGCTAGTCTTTTATGAATGCTCTATACAATAAAAGTATTGATTGAATGATAGTGAATGGCTCTTGAACCTAAAAACGTGTTGTTTATGCAACAAAGAAACATTTCATTGCTAATGCATCTGTTGTTTTGTTTCAGGCCGCCTACTAGCCAGACGATGCAGGATGATTCGTGGTTACAGGCCGAGAACAGGGGATCTCGATACTGAGATCATTATTTAGGTCACACTGAGATCACTAACCAGGTCACATTGAAACAACTAGGTCACACTTGTTACATTTCACACAGTCTGCAAACTTGTACATTCCTCTCTCTTACAAGACAATCAAAATGTGCACTATCAGTAGTCGTAGCTGTGGCTTATGAACCTTTAGTGTTGTCACCATTAAACTGAACAATAACTGGTGCATAATGGAATTTCCACAGGAACTAACAATGTAAGTTGTGGGAAATCATGGCCAAGGAATTCACTTATAAACCTTAATCAACACAATTTTATCAAACGTTAATCTGATTTTAATCTGATCTTAATCTGATGCATATATAAATATAAGTTGACTCACGAACTATTGGGATGGCCGTATAAGTGGAACAGGTTATCAGTTATAGGCCTGTTTTAGAGCCTCAACAAGTTCTCTTATTGTGATAATATTGATATATCAAGGGTGCAAGTGATTATTCAAAAAGATACCTGAAATTTTCTGACAAATTTTCAAAAACCCCAGGCATGGGGGATGGGGGTGTACTGTTACTACTAAAAGACAAGCATAGAAAAACAGACAGAAATCCGGAATGATACAAACACTGACAAAATGGAGGATGGATGTATCAGAGAAACGTTAGGCTGATTACTATAGGCTCCCTTTAGGACACAAAAGGTTTCTCTTATTGTGATAAAATTAAAATATGTCTCATTTGTATTCTGTTTACTGTTGTATTTCATGCATTCCATATTATTTGTATATTGAATTTATTTATGGTGGACATTTTAACACCCATTTATTGTATGTACCCATTCTAATGTTTTGTTTGTGCAAGTTTATGTTACTATTGTAATGGTCAATATTTTCTGATTTGTCAAATCTATATCAATATCTGATTTATTAACATGTCTTGATATTTATCTATATATAATACTTAATTAACACACAGCCTGTAATCGAGAGAAGAAGAAGAAACAGAATCTGCATATTTAGTTTTTGCATTTTTAATTATTTACATTCACTTTTAGTACATTTTTATTTTATATCTTAAAATACAAGACATTTCAACAGATGTCTATTATTAAGTTGAGTTTATCCTGTGTATACATAGAAAAATGCTGTTATATTAAAGGTACAAATGAATGTTTAATATGTATTACATGTATATTTAAATATTTATCTTCATAACTTTGAGGGATAATTTTAATATACTCTACATAGTATGGGTATAAAACATATTCTGAAATGTGATTCAATCTAATGTGATGTACATCTAATAAGAAGCTATTATATTTAATGTAAGAATAAGAATAAATCTGTGGCAAGATCTTTAAGAATTGGCAGTGAGCTTTCTTGACGTTTCGCAAAGACGATAGTGTCAGTGATAGAGTTAAGTATGTTTAGGACTCTTTCGTAATACTTGGTAATTTCGACAGTTATTTTTGTTAGTTCAAGATGTCTACTGCCACAATATCATAAGTAAACCATCTTCTAAAGCCTTTCTTACTAGAAGAGAAAGGCTAAAACTAGAAATGAGAAAGAAAGAATTTTCGAGAATGTTGTAAAAACACTTTGGGACATTTGCCAGTGTAAGAGGGATAGAGAGGACTTCTTGCCAACAAAATAAATATGCATGTTTCGAAGTGATATAGATAATATAATGTCTAGGGAGGACAAAAGTGTACTTTTGATTTTTGATTGGAAAGTGATATATTTAGTTAGGCAGGCAATAAGATAATCTCTAACTGAAATTATATGTTCTGTCCTCAACTTGACATGCTCATTTCAGACAAATAGTTGCATTTCTTGGGTTGCATTTTCTCTGTTTCCAAAAGACACTCAGATAACAGTTTCCTTATCTCTATATCAACAGCTGCTTCTCCAAAGTAGATAGTATTGTTTTCAAGGAATTGTGGAACCAGTTCATTGTCTTGGCAATTGCTGGACCAGTTGCAATAAGATCCAACCATTGAAACTCATTTCAAATATTTATTTTGTAAGCTAGGTAAAAGCGCATTTCTTTCACGATAAGATTGAGCTCAATTAGTGTCCTCCTGTATGTTTGAATATTCACACTAATGGCTTATTCCATAAACTAACCAAAGAAGCTATGCATAAATAGATAGGTGCATTCTTTTTTGCATCTTGGAAGTCTTTAGTTTTATGAAGTCAAAAATATTAATAATTGTTTTAATGTTGTACATATAGGTCGAAATTATGAATTTTATACCTGAATTTTGCTTTGATTTAATGTAATCGAGATAATATATTTGGTAATGTGGGTATGAAATCAGGATCGACAATTTGTATGATTTTATTTCATATGATTGATATTTTCCCCCCAATTATTGTAACAATGTCAAGTTTGGGGTATCTTAAAATGTTTGTATAATTAAATTCAAAAATTATTTTGCAAAAGGTTATGCTGCTTTTAGTTCACTTTATCAACACCTTATGAAAGTAAGTAAAATAACATCTGCTTAATCAGTATTAGCACATGTACATTTGTCCATTTTTAGTTTTACAACATTTTAAACATTTATTTTTGCTCCAAATAGTTTTACTATTTTTAGATATCAAATTAAATTCACTTTAGAAATGGGTGACCAAAATGTTCTTTATGAACAGACTACAATGGGTTGAGGAATATCACTAGTCATTTATGAAGAAACCTTAAATAAGGCAATGGTTGTAGGTAATGTATTCCAGACATAAAACGTTTGGTCCTGATTATTGGTTTAAATTGACCATTAAAGTTTGTTTTAGACTTAAACATTATGGAATACATTATATCCTTGGGTATGTGTGGTGGAACAGTCAACATAATTATTTGATAAATGTTTTGGGGAAATTGAAAATGTACTCAAAAAAATTATAATCGCTTCAAAATTCCATACAATCCAAACCAAAAATTTAAGATTACAAAATTTGAAGTATTTATGATAGTAATAATTGGATTGTTTTCCAGTTTTCAGTATCAGTAATCAGTGTTAAAATAAAACCATATATACATATATTTTATTGATTTTTAGACTACAAGGATGTAATTTTAATTCAGGTATTAATGATTTTCATAATGAAATTGTATTTATAATTTATTAGAGGCTTTAAAGCTAAATAATAGAGGCTGGCTGCTGACATTCTTACTCAGGTCTAAAACCAGTCTGTGATATTTCCGTCCACTTGAAATAAACAATTACACACGAATGTCTTTTCTGATTTATTAACACCCAGTGGCGGATCTAGAAAAAAATAACGGGATGGGGTAGCTGGAACAGGATGGAGTGAATTTGCCGGAAGTTCATGGCTGAACAAGTTTTACTGCAATCAAAATTGTAAAAGGGTGTATTTTGGCAAGGTCGTGATCGTTTCTGTGAACTACCATTAGGTGCCTCATCTTTGGGTGGACTTCCACTCCAAGGCAATACTCTAAAAGATGTTACATTATTTCTGCATTTTCTATAGAACTTCCTGTATCGACTAATAAATTAACGTTTGCGCAAAATAAAGAGCAATGGATACATACAGCTGCACGTATGATAGCAAACTCTCGTGAAACACAGTGATGACATCAGGTATTCGCGAAAGTGGATCATATTTGGCCCCATTGGTGTCACTCCTCGTGTACACAGGCAACAGCTGTCAAGTCCATTAATTTTAACAGCCCAATGAAGTTTCATCATTTTTGACATTTTAGAGCCTTATTTAATATGTTTTCGAGGTCCTAATTCCTAATTAATAATTCCATAAAGTTAATATTTTTTCGCCATTTTCCTGATTCATACCAAAATAAAAAGGGACTTAATGCAAGCCAACAGGCATATTACTTTTGCTAACAGAATGACTTTATTTGCATCTTCGAGAATAAATATTTGAAGTAAAAGTATATTATCATATGGTACATGCATATTAATAGTCTTATTCAAATTACATGATAACACAACAAAAATGCTATACGTACTGAGTCATTACCTTATTACTGCAGAATTGTCTCCCATGGAGGAAGTAGGCATCTTGTTCGCAAGAACGGCAGTGTCACATCTGTTGTGCATGAACTTTGTCCGTTTGGGCGAAGTTTCACAAACAAGCCCGCGAAGCCACACGTAAGCGCCAGTCGCGGAGGAACAAGGTGAGGAAGGCTGCTTCGTCAGCAGCGCTCAGACCAACTTACAGTCTGGGTCTGCTAAGACTGGGGGTACCTCGAAGAGTACTGGCCAGAAGAGTGGCAGGCATAAGGGTGCCTCCACTTCTGGGTCCCGTCGTACGGACGGCGATGCCGGTGACTCGAGGGTGCCAGCCGGCGCCCAAGAGAAGCCGAGGAACGTGCCACCTCTGTCGACACTGACGCCGGCTGTGACCATGGAACTGGCTGTGATAGTTCGCAGAGGTATCCATATAAGCAAGCAGGGTGTGGCCGCACACGCAGGCTGCTCCAGGGCAGCCCCAGGAGCAGGCTTTTGGATTTCAGGAAGCTTTGTTTCAAAGTGTCCTGGATTTTATGCGGAACTCGCCCCACTGGGGGTTGGTAGCACCCTCCGTTCCTACGCCTCCTGGGTTTCCTCCGAGACCAGAGGCGACTGCTCGTTTCGAGCAGTTTGAGGACCCGGTGTTGGAAGGCAAGCGGCGGATGCCTCACACCGATGCCTTCTGAGGTACAGCGGCGCATAGGGCTCCCTTACCTACTGAAGAAGTATGTGCGGTGAACGACCCCCACACAGTCGGAGAGTCTGTCAGATGGTGCATCCCTGACAGATTCCATAGTTAGCGAGCTTGCTGTTCCTCATTCCCCAGAGGATGAGGAGTATGACTATGCCAAGGTTCTGGCATTTATCAGAGACCAGGTCCGATAGGTATGTGCGGACGCCATACCTACTGTCCCGGCCGACCCGAGGTTTCAGGGCGTCTCGTTTGGGAATCGCTCTGCTTCGGTGGTAGCTCAGAGGCAGGAGCCCGGCCTCTCACTGGCCCAAGAGGCGCACAATGCTCTTTGAGAGGTCGATGCGCTGGTAATGAAGCATATGGCTCTCGATTCGTTCCAGCTAAATGATATTAGTAAAGAAAGCAAACAGAAAAGTAGACCGAATATTAAAATAAAAGATAAAACAGCATTAGAGAGACAGAAATATTCAGTCTAACAGAAAAGTCGATCCAGTGATCAAACGCCCGTGCCACATTAAATCGTCAAGTATCCAGCTTAGTTCATAAAGATAAACCTAAACATCCAATGTCGAGGTTTATCTCGATGAACTAGTATCCATTTCTGCACTAAACAATGTCAATTTAGATTTTAACTGTATACATAATTAAATTAATGCTTACCTTTAAAACACGGTGTCATGTTGCTATGTCGAGAAGCTTAGTTTATTAACGTCATGATTCTGACGTCATAAACGGTCTCGACACGTCATTGACAACAAGGGGAGATAACAAGAGCATTTCAGATCAATAATGGATATGAACGATACTTTCTTTTCTTTCTTTTTTAAAGAAGAAATAAAAAGGGTGATGAGCAGTAGACACGTTTTTTTCCAACATGCTAGGTCTTCTCCATCACACGCACATGCAGGAAGACCATTTAGGAGGTAATATATAGGAGGTAATGTATCGTAGACCGTGTCAGTGTACGGTTTCATATTATGAAACTACAAAGAAATATGAACAGAAATAAGAATATTTTTTTAAAGAAAGAAAATATTTTGTAAAGGTTTTAATCTTAAAACCTGTAAACAAACCTTAGTCATGGGCGTAACTACGTGTACGCAATGTACTCATTTGAGTACAAAATGTTTCTGCTTACACGCAATTTACAGGGTGTGCACTTTACGGTCGCTCGGTCGCACATGGCGAGTCAAAACCTTATCACGTGTCGCCAGCTTGGCGACCGAAAATTTTCACATATTATATTATTTATCCAAATACAAATAACTAATGTTTGTAAGAGATTGAAAGACATTTTTGTAGGTTCAATCGGAAGTCATTTGCCATGTCCGTCGTTACTTTCATAGTAATTACAAATCGGAACAACTCGTCACATTCCGCTGCGCTATTTTCCTTCTTTTGTGTTATTAGTGTATTTATGATATGATAACGTTTCTAAAGTGCAATTTAAGAAGGTTTTTTTTTTTTAATTTAAATTTGGTCACGGGCGAATCAAAAAGTTCTACGGGCGAGTGTTGCTGTGAGTGGCCCGATAGGCGAGTAAAAAAAAAAAAAAAAAAAAAATCCCAAGTGCATACAGTACCCTGAATTTAGCTATTTGCGTAGTTTTTGTCCTACAAAGTCTTGAAATACATTTTAATGGCCATACTAATAGATATGACATGTTACGAAAGGAACACGGAAATAAAACTTGGTAACCTTCGCCTGACTCCGGCAATGTGCAGTAAACTGAAACAATAGAAATGAAAACACTAATTAAAATAAGTACAACATCAACTGAATAATGCTAGGTTTACACATTGATGTATTTTTAGTAATATAAACATTTTAAACAGAGACAACTGTCTCTAGTTATATATATAATGTCCGTTGACCGTGTTTCTCTACTATCTTGTCCATACATGCTGAATTCTGTGAAGAGCTAGCGGCTCGAATTGATATAGTACTTCAAAAGTGAAGTCGACTACAGTGTAGTTTTCACTCATAACTAAAGTGTTCGTAATTTTGGTTTAACTTTTAATTTACCACGCTGCACCCACAGGCTTCCATGCAGATGTGTAGCGATCGCTAACGAGTGGTCGCGTCTCTTGCATCACAATACCACGTGCCCTTGTAGCTCATTATATTTTTCTGTTTCTCGCAGACCGGTTTGGGGTGTTGTTTATTTACTCCCTATGTCAATTTCTCGTCTTCGAGAACGTGCACAACATGGTGTATTTTATGAATGCTATATATATATATATA
>JAUUEI010595430.1:0-10436 GCA_032274625.1 Depressigyra globulus
TCCGATGCCAATATAACCATATTTACATTAGTAAATTAAAATGTGTTGAGTGCGTCATTAAACAAAAACAAAAAATAATAATAATAGTTTTCTTCAACAGTTATTACTATGATACGATGTTTGAGATGCAGAACTTCTTAGCTTAATATGTATACTAAAAATTGTAGGAACTGTATTGGTGGTTGCAGTTATTCATTTGGAAATTTATTTCGTCAATTAAGCTCTTATGACCGGACAGTGTAGAAATTGTTACTTTATGGCGAGCATGTAGCATGTGGTTTTAACATTTGTGTTTGTGTTTTTCAGGAAAGCTGCAGACATTAGATGTTCTGCTTCAACAGTTGAAAACTGGGTCACACAGAGTTTTAATCTTCACACAGATGACCAAAATGCTGGATATTCTTGAATGCTTTCTCAGCTACCATGGTCATCGCTACCTGCGACTGGATGGTACTACGCGAGTGGAACAAAGACAGGTGTGTGTCTATCGGGTGGGGTGGGGTGGTTGGTGTTGTGTTGGTTGATTAGCCTGAATATTCCAGGACGGCACCAGTTTTGTTATGAAAAATAAATGTTAATTTAAAATTGCGTTGAAGAAGTGATGGGTACTTGTAAAATGTAAATAATAATTAGTTGCTGTGAGTATATTACAAATGGATGAACATGAATGCAGGGTATGCACTTGGGATTTTTTTTTTGACTTGCCAATCGGGCGACTCACAGCAACGCTTTGACTCGCCCGTGACCAAATTTAATTTAAAAAAAACTTCTTTTAATTGCACTAGAATACGGTAGCCCGAATCTTATTTCCCCACTAGATGAGAGTTGGAAAACAAATTTGTGACAATGTCTGTATCAGACTGACAATTTGGCTGTTGTATTTGAATCAAGCTTACAAAAACAGAAGCACACGATGCATTGTCAAAGATCCACTTAGCACCTCACTTCAGATGGTGACCGACACCGTTCAAGACTGGTCTTCCAACACATGGTGCTTTTTGAAGTTGATCAGTCTATTGTCGATCGGTTCTTTAAGGGTTTCGTTTTTCTAATTCCAGAAAAGATTTAGTATTGTTTTCATTTTAATATAATAGCTACACTTAATTATCATTTACTTAGCATTATGTTTTAATGGAAATAAATTTCAATTGTCTTGCTATAATTTCCATACCGGAAGTCCGTTTTTAATGTCTGTTTATTACGATTAGCCCCCTTTCCAAATGGATGCGGAACCTAATGGAAATCTACGAAATATGCTGATGAACCCATTCCGAATGATTTTACTAGACTTCCGATAGACTGGGGAAGTGGCTCTAGTTGCTATTATGTCCTATATGGGTTTGGTCTCGCAGATATTAATAGAAAACCAGTTAAAACAATTACCATTGCTTGACACCCAATAGCCACTTTTCATCTTGGTGCTTTCTAAATCTTTAACTGACATATCATCTAAGCATTTTTGCAATACATATTAAATATTATGTTTCTTTTCAGATTTTGATGGACAGGTTTAATATGGATCGCCGGATTTTTTGTTTTATCTTGTCGACTCGTTCTGGTGGACTTGGTGTAAATCTGACTGGAGCTGATACTGTGATATTTTACGATAGTGACTGGAATCCTACCATGGACGCACAGGCACAGGATCGGTGTCATCGAATTGGACAGACAAGAGATGTGCATATTTACAGGTATTTAGAACATTACTTTTAATTACCATTGCATCAGTTTTATCTCGGCAATATCATTAGCTATATGGTTTGGAATATGATTTAAATTATCTTAAAACTTGGCACACCATTTTTACTTGGTGTTGTACGGTGGATTTGTGTGGGGTTTTTTATGTTGTATTAAGCACAAAAAAATATGCAAAATCAGTTGTGGTTCAACATCCAAAGATTTATACCAACAAAAGTAGATGTCTATTGTGGTTATTCTTTAAATGTTATGTCAGTTGCTCCATTTACATAATTAACAATTTTTAAAAAAAAACAAGACAAATTTTGTTTAATATATTTTGTCATTATCTAATTGAAAAGTAACAATCTTGTTATTTAATGATAACATCTTTGTATATTTTATTATTTTATGTTTCCAGGCTTATAAGCACGATGACTGTGGAAGAAAACATTTTGAAAAAGGCAAATCAGAAAAGGCTGTTGGGAGACCTAGCCATTGAAGGAGGAAACTTTACCACAGCGTTCTTCAAAGAGGTAACCTGATTAGTTAAATCAGTGATAAATATAACGGCACAAAATTGCTTCATGTGTTTGAGGTATTGTTCATCAAAGTGACTCTATATATTAAATATTTAATAGCCATGAGTTAAATGTGTTTAGATTTGAAATAGTTCATTTGTCAAATGCTTTATTGAGGTGTGAGTGATTTTAAAGGAGGCAACAGTTATCTCTTTCACTGGATTCACACATTGTTTGGAGAGATGGGGTTATTAAACATTATCCTGTGGAATTTTAAATAATTAAAGTCTAATCATAATTTGAGAAAACCTCACAAGGTGCCTCTACTTGTTGAATCTGGGTTTGAAATATTTCAAAAATGCATCTTACATTTCTTGCATTTTGACGCAGATCAATATACATTAAAACAATGATAACGTCGATAGGTTATATCAATTGGTAAAAGAATATAAGGGGTCATAATTATACTTTGTGACAAAATTTTAATTAATTGTTCCTAACAAATGTTATTTTGACTAATCTACGTGTTGTATTTCAGAACACCATCAAAGAACTGTTTGATGAACCCTCTGGTCTGGAGGCTCTGGCTAAAGAAAAGGAACGGAAAGAACTGGAGAAGCAAAAAGTGAAGGAAGAAACGAGTACTCCGTCACCCAAGGCGAACGGTTCCGGTGATACGGGAGTTCTGGCTCAGTTTGAACAGGTTTGGTTTACATCATTATTGCCTTGCATGCATGCTTCTGATTAGAAACACAAAGGTAGTTTATAGCTGATTACAAAAATAACCTTGTTGACAAACATTAAGAAATGAAAATAGTTTCCTGTTTTAAATTTGTTTAATTCATGATCGATCAAATGGTTGTGCATTGATGCTTTTAAATAGCATATAGTGATGCTTGTGTTGGGTTCGAGGATCAAAATTCCTCTTTTAATGACATTCGACACCCTCAAATTTAGAGGTTTAATCACTGCACATGAATACATCAGTATCAATTTTTATAACATAAAATGGCTTCCATTATCTGATTCACCGTTTACCTGGAAATTTCAAACCGTATTGTAACATATTAGGATTCAATTCATGACCAAGAAACCCAGAATAGTCTAATCAAAATCACTAATTATAGAAAGACTTTAAAATAACCATTTTGTTAAAATTATCAATATCCATAAATTTTAAATAAAACTATTATGCTAAATGAAAGATTTTTTAATTTAATATTCAGGCCTACATTCTAAATGTTTAAAAGTAATTATAAAACCTGTTTTACTAGTAGCAAAGGTGCTATATATTTTTAGAAGGTTCTCTATTTTAAGCATTGTTTCGAACCAGATTATTTTTCTGTGACTATCTCACCAAAATATGTAAACGTTACTTACAAAGGTAATCGCATGATAACACATGCCAAATTTACGTCTTTGTATCACTAGTTGTAGTCGTTTTTGTTTTGAAAATACAGGAAATGAATAATCGCTGATATAAAACTGGGAGTCGTGCTTGAAAAATAGCCGAAACGGGATTTCAAATAAGCTACGCGTCGAACATTTATATAAATACATTTTTAGTTCAGATTAATCTTGTATGTTTGAGATAATTAAAATTCATTAGAACGTAGTGATCCTTAGTTATAGTTTTAGAATACCGGTAATTAAATATCGTTTACGGACACCATTTGAAAGGTATGTGGGTCAGCTATTTTTTAGAGAAATAGGAGAAAGGTTGAAGTACCCTGTTGAAATTGTTTTTTTCTGTCAATCAATATTTATAGGGGATGCATTGTGTAGTATAATAAAATGCTATTGAAATGTGCCTTTGTAGTTTATATTAGAATAAATAAAATATTACGTCAAATTTTATTATCGAGTACAAGGTCACACCCCCAAAACGTGAAAATATCTAGCATCCCATTTAAGTGTTGGCAACGTGCTTCGAAATGAAATCTCGGTTCGCTAAACAACACAGTCCACATAATTTCAAGTCCGTTTACAATGGAGATAACCATACAGTTTTTCGATTTGCGGGTGTTTCTTTTCACCAACCATAGTACGTAACATAGAATAATTTGTGCATTTTTCAGACAGACTTTTTTTAACTGTTTATTTTCCATTATATTAAAGTGTTCTTCCATTGTCAGGCACTCTGCAAAGCTGAGGATGAAACAGACGTGATCGCTGCTAAGCTGGTTAAAGCCGAGCAGAAAGCGGAACTTGCAGAGTTTGATGAAAATATTCCCTGGGATGAGCGAGAGGCAGAAAACAAAAAGGAAGAAGACATATCAAAAGTGGAACTGGAACTCATGCAGCTAGATAAAGAGGTAAAACAAAGAAAAGTTGTAACAGATGCCTACATTTGTTTGTGTAAAATGATATTTAGGAAGTTAGGAAATTATTGGGTAATAGTTGTTTTATGTGTGTTATATCATGCGATCAAACATCTATAGACATTTCACATGAAACTTTGTATGAGCTGTGCTGGCTTTGTTTTTCAAAATGTCAAAACCATGTTTAACAGGGAAAATTTTGGGTTTTAGATTCAAATGTTCTTGGTAATGTTTTTATCTTTACATATACAACTGATAAATTGAATGCTGCCTTAGGGAAAAATACTTAAAATGATTCAGTGCTGCTTTTCAGTTTATACAGACGATGTGTAATCGTATATTAGACACCAAATAACCATGCTCGGTTGATTAAATATATATTCCTTTCCTTTTGTTGGTCAACGCAGAGAATATTCAGATATTATCCTGGCTCTAGTTTATCAAATGTTAATTAATACGGAATATTATATTGGCTGGTATCAGTAACGAAGTTGCATGAACTTCATTATAAAAAAAACCTTTGTGTGTTATTTAAAATTTTCTTCTAATAATTGTATTTCAGTTATCTCCAGTGGAGCGATACGCTGTTGCTCTGATGGAGGCACAGATGGATCCTGACATGATTGAGGAGCTAGACTTCACAGAGGCGAGTTTAAATGAATCATGATCTCTGGGTGTTTTTTAACAACACACTCAACACCTTTTAATGAAGGTTATATCGGCATCTGACATTGTCGAGAAAACCCCAGTGGTCAGCTGACTGGTATCGGCACTGTACCACTGGACTATGCTGTTCGCTATGATGATCTCTGATTCACTTAGTCAAAATTAGCGAATGTACTATTGCATACAGTTACCATTCATTGACACTTTATACTTTATTGATGGTATCATTGGGTGTTAATAAACTTCATGGTTTTTCTGCAGTCTTGAAACTAGTAACTAAGTTGAGATTGCAACAACAATTTTAATTATTTGTTTTCTGTATTAATTAAAATGATAATAATTGGCTAACTTTGGTTGTGTTGGGCATTGATTGGGATATTTCATTCTGATCTTGATTTTGACCGTGAAAAGGCACACTTTTTCTTAAAATTAACATTTATTGTAAAGCAATGCATGAATAAGGTAACATTCTAAGACGAGCATTAAAAATCATTTTACGTCCAGGTTTTAAATTGTTAGTCTGCTGTAATTTTGACAGTCATACCTAATGTATCTGTTTTACTAGAAGGATGATTTAACCATGACATATCTCTTATGTCCTGTTTGCAGGACGACTTGGAAGAAGCGAAGCAGAACTGGGAGCTGGCTCGACTTAAAGCTCTGAAGGAAGAGGAAGAACTGAGGGCCGAGATTGAAGAAGACGAAATGCTCTACACGTACTCGAAAGAAGACAGTAATCAGGTGAAAAAGAAGAAAAAGGGTCGTGCATCAAAGAAACCCGTAGACAGCAGTGATGACGACTCCAGTAGTGATGAGTCGCGCAAATGTAGGAAGTCGAGAGTTAGTCCTAGGAAGAAGGAAGTTTCTAAACCTCCAAGGTCAAGGCCTAAATCCGGGGATGGTATTCTGTCTGGAGAGGAGAGCTCTGGGTCGAGGCGCAGTGCTAGGCTGACCAGTCCACCTGGTAGTAGGCTGTCCAGTCCTCCACATTCCCCTCCTAGGGGGGTCCAGAGAACCAAGCAGCCTAGTGGGGGCAAGCTGGTGGCCAAGTCTGATAAAAAGGAGTCCAAGAAAAAGAACCCTGGTTCTGGTCGAGCTGCTAAAAGTATTAGTCCAAACGCTGCACAGCGACCTATTCTCAATGTGCCTACGGTGCCAGTAGCTGCGAAAACCATACCAGTTACCAAAGCTAAAACCATCAAATCTGCTAGCTCGGGCACAAAAACACCTACATCAACTCCCAAAGCTAACAAAACTAATACACAAACAGGCACCAAATCCACACCAGTCCATCCCAAAAAGACCCCACCCGCTCAGACTAAAGAAAAAACTGGCCAAAGTAAAAAGAAAAAGCCAATAACACCAGTTCAGAAAGGCCTTGCTAACAAAATATTGTCCAGCCCTGTTAAAAATGTAGAGCATGGGGCATTGAAAGGGCAATCTTCAAAACCTGCTACTCCACCTAGTGCTGCAAAACAAACTCCTCTCTCTCCAAAGGAAAGCAACATCCCCCCACCGTGGTCCAACCCAAATCTTGTTATCCGCACCCGTCGAGCTTCACAGAATGAAGCGTTTAGAGTCGTAGGCAGTCCTCCAAGTTACATGCCAAATTCTCCTGCCACTATTAGAAATGTTATTCAGCAAAACAGTCCTGCTATTTTCCCTTTGCAGACTGTAAATCAGCTGATTCAGCCTGTTCAGTCCTTGCCTTTAACCCTTAGAGCATCCCCTGGTCAGAATATTCCCATCAGAGCTGTGCAGCTTCCTAGACATACGGTATCAAACACAATAGTCCGACCACAGTTTTCACACCCAGTGCAAACGATATCGATGACAGCATTGAGGAGTCATATTCTGCAACAACAGCAGCAGCAACAGCGTCAGCAGAACGTTGTTGCTGTGGCTGGTGGTGCTGCCATGATTCGGGGTCAGATAGTTCAGCCAAATACTAGCATAACAATACCACTGTCTGTCGCCTCCACTATCCGAGGACAGATTATACAAACAAGCCAAACCATGCCAGTAACCACGTTAAAAATGGCACAGCCTAATCAAACGACCCAAATGCAGGGCGTCAGTATCGTTGCATTGCCTCAATCTCAGGGCCTTGTGCAGCCTGTGACATACAATATAGTCAAGGCGAACTCTGTACATGTTCCGTTTGTCAACAATCAAACGGTTTCCCTCGGTCGGCAGGTCATTCAGACTAATTTAACCCAGGTAGTGCCAACTCTGCCTCAGAACATTGTCATGTTGACTTCTAAAAAACCACCGTTGACCGTCTCGCAGGAGGTTTTGGCTCAGAATGGTCACCCAGTGAATGATATTAAGGATGCTGGTTGAAAGATGAAGTGTTTGTCATAATGTATATTTTTACTTAATTTAGGGGGCCACTTTGATGGTTTACATGCAAGAAAAATCTGTGTGATCTTTTCTGTGAAGTGTAATAACTTTTTTGTTTGTATATCATTCCAAATTTTTAACTTGGGGTCCGTTTCTTCAGCTTTTGATGAGATGTTAATCAATTTTGCTTGTTTAGTTGGCTCTGCTTTTATAAATTTATATTGATTTGATGACAAATATTAAGAAATGTTTTTTATATAGATATATATACAAGGTGCTAAGTTTATTTAGTTATTTCTGTCATTGTAATAGTGTCTTAAAAAGACTAGTTATGCTACAGCTCAGAAATTTGCATGATTTTACAAAACTAAAATACAACCAAATCAGTAGAAAAGTTAGAATAGTGTTAAGTTCATGCATAGATTTTCCATATCTATCATAATTTTAGTTTTTGTTTAAACATTGTGTGGTTTAGAGGAGGGATGTGGTTGTTTGGAAAACTAATTCTGCACAAGTCTTGACAAATCTTTGTACTTTCTGTTCATCAGAGCCTATCCCATATATATATATATATATATATATATATATATAACCACTTTTATCACAACTGTAATTTTTATCCGTATACCTCATGTTAAAAGATGAAAAAGAATACATGTCTTTGAATCAGACAAATGTAGATATATACCATGGGTAAAATTAATTACAGGCATTTAATTTAGTGCCTGTATTAATAAACAATCAAGGATAGATTGCTATTAGATTTTCATAAAGACCAAGTTAAAATAAATAATATAATTTTTTATTCTATGTGAGGCAGATGTTGTTTAGACCTCATTTTGTTTTATTATAATTAAAGTAGAATTCATTAATTCCTTAATAGTCTACAAAATCGGGACATTTTAATTTCAATTAATTTTTTTTGTCAGTGCAGTTTGTTGTGCTAATCTCATTGACACGAGATATTTCCTTGTTTATGATTGGTTACATAAAATTCTAATCACTAAAACAGTAACGGGCATGTAGATAAATATATTAGCTGGTCCTTACTGAAAGTGTTATATTTCTACTTGTGACACCTGATGGAAACCAGATAATAACTGACAAGCAACTTGACCAACTAATTTGTATTAAATCTGGCAAACACCTGTGTAAGAACTACACCATTTGATTGATTAATGAAGACATATAACATGCAGAAACAAACTGACTGAAAATGAAGGGTAGAAAGTGCTTGCAAAGACCCCTTGCTCCCATTTTTACAGGATTATCTTGTATGCTGGAAACCGTTTCCTCTATCTCTCCCACATTAACTACAAATATTCATCGTTTGATGTTACACACACAATGTTTTAATTTCCAGATTAAACATGTAACAGACGGACAGTTATATGCCAAAAGATATAAAAGTGGAACATCTGTGTATTTCCAATTGGCATGCCGATTGGTAAAATATTTGACAACAGATTTAATGTCCATACTAGGATTTGGTTTTATTTTAGTCATTTGTATATTGTGCTCTGAGCAAAGCTGAACTTTAATAAAGATACTCAGTATACCAGTGGTTTTCTTGTGAAACTGAATGCTTTAAGCAATACATAGAATTAATATGCTTATCCTGTGATTTAAATCGTTCAGTTTCTTGTGAAAACCAAATTTAAGGTAGTGTAATTTAATTTAGCTTTTTCAGTGATCTGATGTGGAATTAATTGTTCTGTGCTTTAAGTGCTAGCAGCAATAACCCTGGGTATTATAATAGTTAAAACATTCTCAACATTGCAAATTATAACGCATCCTTATTCACTTATTCAAACGCTTATAGCAAAATTACTTTGGGACATTTAATTTGTGTTATTCTGTTTGTTCCATTTACAGTACACCTAATCGATTAAACAGATTTGGCATTAAAAATCTAATCAAGGCCATGATTAAATGTTGACAAATGTAATTCATGTAAGCTAATATATTTTTTTCTCTGGTATGCATGAAATATTTTTATGGGTGCTTTCAGTTTATCTTTGTTGAAGCGCTCTGTTCAGATGATAAAAGCAATGTGTTTTGTTTTAAAACCAAGTGTATTTGTTTGTGTGCAAGTCTGTCTCTTAGTTTGATTGCCAGTAATGATACTTTGTGACTGCAAAACAATTTTTGTGAAGTATAAATTTCTAGTGGTCGACATGATGCCAAGGTCATTGTGTTTGTGATAAAAAGTATGAAATACATATTTCTGATGACATGTTTTGAAATAAAAAAGATTGTTACAAACTCTTGTGTGTCTGTATCTCATTTCACCAGTTTGTGTAATATTCACTTGAGTTCGTAGGGTACACAGCTAAGGTTTTGGGTGTCAAATTTGGAAGAAATATCTTTTTCTGTCACAAACATGAATTTTTTTTCTGAAACAAAAAGTGAAAGTCTGTAATCTGTATCTCACTTGGCTGCACTGTTTGAAAAATTTATACTAATAATTTTTTATTGAAATGCATGTGTAGTCCTTTGGACAATTCGGGGGTGAATGCTTTCTTAAATTTTTGGCAAATAACTTTATATTTGAGAAAGAAGAAAAAACTTTTTTGTCACCCAGTGCCTTGCTTGTCCATATTGCACAAAGCTGAAGTGAGATGCAGACTACAGTTGGGCACACAGGTATATTTTCATGCAAAACAAGTGCGCACAAAAGTAGTGGAAGCTGCGTTAAAAATTACCAAAATCTTCTGTGATTTCCTAAATACCTAAACGGTTCATTTGAGCTTTAAATTGAGCCCAGTGTGATGATAAACACTGCCCATTAAAACCTCCCAGCCACAATTTTAAAACCGGTTTTGCCACAACTACCTTAAAGCCAATCTCTACATTTAATATTTCCTGAAGTAAAATAGAAGCGCAACTACATTGTACAGGACAATTT
>JAUUEI010595652.1:0-10429 GCA_032274625.1 Depressigyra globulus
TATGCATTTTCCCATAGACAGGACAATACATACCACAGCCTTTGGTATACCAGTCGTGGGGCACTGGATGGAACGGATTGTTTTCATTAAGTCTAATAGTTATTTGTATGTCGCGTTTGCTCGTCAGATACCTAAAACTGTTTCACTCGTTTCATAAAAATTGTGTGACAGGCAAAGCTTGTTTAGTATTCTGTATATAACAGGGAACATTTGGTTCAGTATCATATCGCGAATTGCTATGCAAATTTCAGAGATTGCGACACAATTCTAAAACGCATCATGTAATTTCACGATCAATATTTGTTTTACAGTACCGGTATTAAAGTTTGAAGGTCGTCCTTAACTACTTGTTAAATATATCACTGTCTGAAATCCTTTCAGTGGCAATAGATTTCCTTCAGGCTACAATATATTATGCTACTTTTTTCTTGTTAAGTTTTTCATCCAATTTAGGTAAGCGTTTAGCTGTTGAATAGCTGTTCAGATCTCCTCCGATCATATACATCATCAGCAAGGCTGGGTTTTTAAAAGATATCCTCCCACCAAAGACCCTTGCCATCTCGCTTACTGTTCAGATACATGTCAGCCTTTAGACATAGTTACAGTCATTTGTAATAGACTGTTTTGTTGTGGGTCGTCTAAAAATCTGGTTATTATATCTTACTAAAATTATATGAAATCTTGCTATGAAATTCATGATAGGCAGTTTTTGTTTTCAGGCAGCCAGTGGTTAAATAGTCATTTACTGTTAGTGTTACAATATCAGCTGACTACTTTTCTGTGTACATTAAAATATTTGTCATGGGGTTTTCAGATTCAGTTTCTCCACGATTTGTATTGTCATAATTTTGGAAGAATATATGAGGGGGATTTGATGTCATAATACACTTGTCGTTAGTAACTGAATTGTTATATTTAGTTTCAGCAGAAGATGGAAATAAACAATAAATTGATATCTCCGTACAAGAAAGAGTCCACGGGTAATTTTGGCAATTAAGTCCAGGTTTGAATGTTAACTTGTCGGATGTTAGGGTCTCTGTTTTTATTTATGTAGTTTATAGTTTTTATACTGAGTTTGGGTGGCAGTCATATTACTTGGGGCATTTCAGTCATCATTTGTACAACAAAAAAACCCTGTATTAAAATCTTTTTTGAAATGTTTTTTTGATCATGTCTTGCTATTTCTACATACCGGTAACAAGCTAAAATTACGTTTCTTGTAGCAGGCAAAGGACGATGATGAAGAAAATCGCAAGATGCTGGAGGAAGAGAACCAATCACTGCGGTTGTCTCTTGAGGAAACAAAGTCGTTTCTCCTTGATGAAACCAAGGCTCGAAGGAAGGCGGAAGAGCAAATCAGACATCTTTACTCTCAGATTGATGAACTGAACAAAGAACTCGAGGTATCTCTGTATTTCATTCTTTGGTGGAATCCAAACTCAGAGGAGCCATTATGTTATTATTTTAAATTCGAATTTGTGGCTGGTCGTACTGGGTTCACATCTTGATATCGGTCCCAAACCAGCTTGAGTTAAAATTGTTCAATGGGTAGATGTTTTATGTCTTAACTCCATTGTGAACCATTTAAGGATATTGATTGGAGAAGCTTTGTGGATGGCATTTGTGGCTCATCTTGATACTATATTTGAGTTTAAAAACAAAATGCATGAAAATATATCAATATATTTATTGAAAATAAAATAATTAAATTGCTGAAGATCCTTTAACGATTGTCTGTTATTACTTTTAGGGTCATGGGTAAAGCTTAGTTGTTTACTGATCACTGCCTAGGACCAACACAGGATATAGAGATTATTAGCCGAGTGTGTTTCGGTGTGTTTCGATATCGTCTATATCCTGTATTAGAAATAAAAAAACTATTATGGCGAGCCTCTGGCGAGCATAATACAGTATTTTTTATTCCTGATACAGGATATAGACGATATCGAAACACACCAGGCTAATAATATTTTTATCATATAATCTCAAGCTCAAAACAAAAGTTTTTTTGTAAATATTAAAATTACAAGCAGCCATTACTTGGTATGCAAATGACGTAATCAACATATGGCACGCTGCCTTATTTAATGAAAATGAATTGAATTGTTCAATGACGTCATTTGGATATGTATATACTAACATACACTAAAACAGAATGTTTTTGATTTTAGAACATTTTAACTAATAATCTAAAAAAAATACATTTGAAATGTTTTAGTTTGATAATTATGAATGCTTTCATCAATTCTGCAGCGTGGCTGAAAGACAATTATACATTCAATTTATATTTTATTACTAGTATGTTTACTTTGTTTATAACCATAGTCACCCGACCTGATAAATTTACATCTAATTTGCAAGTGTATCCACTTTCCAAAGTATTTGGATACAGCTAAATATCCACATACTTAGCACTGGATAGCCTATATATTATATGATAAATTGCAATATTAATACTGGAATTGGTACTGTCATAGTGGTACTTATCTTGCTGCAATGTTGTAATGTCGATAATATTTTTTAAAATGAACGTTTTTGTGAGGTCACAACAAGATAAGTCCTACGACAGAGCCACTATCCGGTGTTAGTCCCAGGCTGTGCTTTTTCTGTAAACATTTAAACGAAAAGCAATAAAGAAAACCTTTAAACAATATTGTAAATGTGCATGGTACAATCTGCAGCAGATACTTGCAGCCCAGTTTTACTGTTGTGCTTTCAGTGGAAGAAAAAGATTTAAAAAAAGAAAGAATTCCAATCCATACATTTCTTACACACCCGTGTAGGAGACAGCCGTTGTAGATCACTTTTTGACACTTGTGATTGGTTATTTCTTGCCGGTGAACCCGAGTGACGTATGCGACCTGTGAGCAAAGCTCTGCACCGTTCATAAACACGTCGCTTACTGGGATTTCAATGTACAATTGAAACGACCCTCTTTTTAATACAAATGGTCGCCCACGGGTACGACTATAGTATTTTAATTATTACAACGCACATCAGCAAACATAAAATTCAGAAAATTCCTTCAAATTGAAGTAACCAAGCTGTAGAAATGTACATTTAGCTAAGTTTTGGGGAGTTGACACACTTATCAAAATGACGTCATTTAACAAAATGACGTCATTTGGTGGTTCCCATTTTACTAATTGTCAACAAAATTGTGTTTTATCGTTTAAATTTCTTCTTTCTATGGTTGGTAAGAAATAGAATATCACACTCGTACCCGTTGGAGACGATTTATCTTATAACTCGTGGTTTTCAAATGTATTTAACTCGCTTACACTCGTTAAACAAGTTTTGGAAACCACTCGTTGTAAGATAAATGGTCTCCAACGGGTACTCGTGTAGTATGCTCTATATCTAATAGGGGCACTTCTAGCAGTGTTTGTATACCGGCAGTAGCTAGTGGGAATTTCCCTATTGGCTCAGTCGGTAGAGCACTGGTCTCTCTTAGGTTCCGCGGTTTAAATCCTCTCAGAGGAGGTTGATTTTTCTATTACACATTTATGGTCTGTTTTGTTTTTATTAATATTACGTAGCCTAAAATCATTATCTAGCACAAAACCCGTAAACTGTCTGATTTTCTAGATAAAGAATTGCAATTACTGCATGCTACACACCCATCCGTAATAGTTTAACATGTGCTGGGGTGGCTGTGGCTACTCATTTCCTTCTATTCCTTTCCATACAGCACACGAGGAGGAATGTTCAAAACAATGTGGAGAGGCTGCAAGCAGACAACCAGTCACTGCGACGAGCTCTTGAAGAATCAAAGTCCGCTCTTGCTGCCGAAACCAAGGCTCGCAGGAAGGCTGAAGAGAAAAACAGAAGTCTTTTTGTTCAAGTTAATGAACTGGACCAAGAAAAGGTATCTTGTGTTTCAAGTATGTAGGAGCAGAATCTATCTAAGTCAGTTGAGGTGCTTGTCTGAGGTGCTTGGGTCACAGAATCGAACCTCTTTGCTGGACTCATCAATTGGGCTTTTTTGCCATTCCAACCAGTGGCCAATGACAGGTATATCAATGGCTGTGGTATGTACTATCCTGTTTATGGCAAAGTACCAGGGTTCGTACGTGTCCTGGAAAAACTGGAATGTCATGGAATTTCGTTATTTTAAATTCCAGGCCTGGAATGTCATGAAAAAACCATCACATTTAGTGTTGTCTTGGAAAAGTCCTGGAAAATTGCGAAAACTAGCTAAAAATAATTCTTAATAAATGAATAGAATACGAAATGGTTTCGATACCATAATAGTTTAAAATAGTTTATAATAGTTATAATTATCGTAAACCGGTTTCAGTTTTTCTGAACTGCTGATAAGTTTCTGATTGGTCTGCTTTTGCTTCCTCGAATTTTGTACACATGATCATTCTTTAAATATTGTAACAAAATGGCGGCCTAAACATATATTTGTTTTCACCTTATTTTAGAATAAATAGGAGGTTTTTTTAAACTGCGGTTTTGGCAATTTTGTGTTTTGCTATATGCATAATGGCAGATGTCGACTTCCAGGAATTGTTTGGAGAGAATGACATCTTCTCTTCCTCGGCTTTATATCTCAAGATGTTGATGCAAATACCATCCTAAGAAAACTATAGTAATCAATAGTAATGTAAATATAAACATTGGTAATTAGTTTGAATTTCCATGACTCAAAAGTCTTTGACATCAAAACGACCCATGTAAAATTGATGACAACGTGTCATTTTATGTCCTGGAAAAATTTCATAATGTCCTGTAAATGTTCTGGAAATGTTCTTGAATTTCATAGGTCTCCAACTGTAAGAACCCTGAGTACATATAAAAGATCCCTTGCTGCTTTTTCAGAAGGAGTAAACCATAGACTGGCAGCTGTGGGTTTAGACTCTCAATATCTTTCTGGTCCTTAACTATATGAACGATGCCGTTATACATGTAATTGTAAACAAAGTGTGTTGAGTGCGTCATTAAATAAAACACTTTCTTTCTTTCTTTCTTACAGTCTGTATGAGGGTCATCCATAAAGTACTTGGGCATTGGGGGGATCCAGTCCCAATATGTACAATGTGATTATAAGCTGAAAGAGTGGGTCGGGACTATATGACTCCATCATGCACTCGAGGAGGTGAACTCCAGGCTTTCTGTACTTTTTTATACCAGATACATGAACTATAAACTTGTTTTGTAAACATTCCCGGTTTGTTTGCCAACTTAACATAAATGTTTGAAAAGACCAGTTGTTTTTGCTATGCAAAATATTTAGTTTTCAAGATATATCCTCCCACAATTTGTATAGTTTTAAACCCAGACCAGGGACCAAGCTTATACAACCTTTAGGCCCAATTTCTTGTTGAAGGTTCAACCATGATCTGCGATTCAAGTGAAAACTAACAACCTAGAACCTTCAAGTTGATACAAGTATGAACTTTATAACATTGAGCACATGCTAAAGGCTCTGCTACACCAAACAAACAAATCGTACTGTGTGGCATGCCATACAGTTGAACCTATACAAGTCCCTCGGACGAGTTGACATTTAGAACATGTTCTGTTTTGATCCAATTGAATCGGACGTTAGATGACGTTGGCCAATCAAATTCTTGAATATTTAACCTCGACCTTCTGAGTAGAAAGGCACAAAACTCAGTTTGACTATCGTCTTTCCCGTCTCAGCAGCTGATCGAGCTGTATCAAGAACATAACTGTCTATCGGATGTATCCGGCCCAGTATATAAGGATAGATAATGTCAGGGCATCCGCCTTCCTTTTCCATTGACGTTGTATAAAACGAAGTGATCGGTTTTAAGCTAGTAAGCATATTTAGCTTTGAACCTCGGATTCAACATTTTACAGAGGGATTTATATGTTCCTTGACCCCAATCAATCACGTGTCGATTTCTACTCAAAATGAAAAAGATCTATAACAAAGATTTACTAAACTCCCAATGAGGACCCTTATCTTTTGTTCATAATACACAGAAAGAAAAATTAAAGCTCAAGATAACACTGAAACGATTTAGAAGAATATCGTAAATTATAAACGCCAGTTTGGATTTGTAGTACCGTATTCTATTTTCGTAATTGCATTGAATACTGGAAATTGCAAGTCTAGGCATATAGCATAAACATAAAATTAAGCATTGTTTATTACTTTTAAAAGTCTGATTGCTTTATATTTTTATAACAAAAATAATTTGTTGAAAACTGTTATATGATTATGAATATCTGCAGTGTTAACTGGTATGAAAATACAAGTGACGAATATTGAATGTCCGGCCATACCTCTTCATTGATCCCTAAAATCGTTTACTTTATAACTGTACTTATATAAACATACACTCTCGCTTTCTAGTTCTTTAATAATTTTCACCAGTATTGCTATTTGCTTGTGGATGACGCCATACCCCATACATTTGATGTCATTCAAGATTTGATCTTACCGTGTGACAGCACGTCCGATTCAATCTGTCCAATTGACTGGCAAGAGTTGGTCATACGAGTGACTCGGTCCGAGTCACTCCTATAGTGTAGCAGGGCCTTTAGCTGAGTTAAAAGAAAGTGTGGACAACATTGTTTTGTTTCAAACTTACATGATATTAGTGGTCGAAAATCCTTATTGAATGCTTACTGGATTTTAGGATGTGACTTGAAAAATCTTTTTCTTTTCCAGGAAAATATGGAGTACAATCTAGAGAAGCTACAGGCAGACAACAAGGAACTGCAGCGGGCTCTTGAACAGACAAAATCTCATCTCGTTACAGAAACTAGAACTCTCAAGAAGACGGAACAAAAAGTTACAGATCTTTGTTGTCAAACTGATGCTCATAGGAATGAAAAGGTATCTGTTAACAGGGGGCGGGATCTAGCTCAGTCGGTTGAGCGCTCGCTCAAGGTGCCGTGGTCGCAGGATCGAACCTCCTCAGTGAACCCATCGATTGTTTTTTGTTCTGTTCCAACCAGTGCTCCATGACTGGTATACCAAAGGCTGTGGTATGTATTGTTCTGTCTATGGGAAAATGCATGTAAAAGATCCCTTGCTGCTTATAGGAAAGAGTAGCCCATGAAGAGGCGGCAGCGGGTTTCCTCTAAAGAAATATGTCAGAATGACCATATGTTTGATGTCCAATAGCCGATGATATAAAATCAATGTGATCCAGAGGCATCGTTAAATAAAACTTTACTTTTTTACTGTTAACAGAAATATGAGATTTAACTAGTATCTACCGGGTCAGTGGAACTCGTGATTAATATCCTTGCGTGAAACTATTGTCTTGCGAATATATTGTGAAGCATTATTATCATGTCACATAAAAGTGCTATGAGAAAGGACAACACAAACTTGCAGCAAATGTCACTATCAAGTCTTGTCAACGACTTGCTTACTGAAGCTGATAGTGCTTTACACAACACTAATTACAAATATAAATAACACAGTTTATTTTTGTGTTCTTCGACTAAGATATTAGTTAAAATAATAACCCTGGTGCCAGTGCCTGTCCCGGCGCCACCCCCAGCGCCGATGCAGACCGTGGCGCCAGTACTCACTGTGTCGCGGGTGTTGGTTTTGCAGAAACCAACTAAAAATAAAAAGCGTGGTTCCCGTCCTAGTGACGGATGCCATACTTCCGGGGCTCCGGCCGGAGCTCAGGGGAGTATGAGGGCGTCACGTGTTACAAGCGCAGGATTCCCATCCGTTGGATGGATGCCAAACTACTATGGTTCCTGCGGGGACACACAGTAGTTTGAAGCTGGTGCAAGGCCATTTGCACCTCAGTACCCATCTTAGTGATGGAAGCCAGACTATGATGACTCCGGCCGGAGCTCATTTTAGCTTGGAAGCACCGTCGATGACGGAGCACCAGGAGTCGGGTCACTCGACGGACTTTGACATCCAACCAATATTCATGGGTGGAGGAGACTATGGTCCACGGTCCCCCATATGAATATGTGTATCCCGAGGGTCCTGTGCGCCTGTCGACGGATACCGTGCCTGCAGGGGAAGGAGTTCCTGCGACCCCAATGCCGGCCAACTTGTTTGACCGAGGGCGGGGTTCGTGGAGATATCCATGCGCAGGCAGTGTGGCAGGCAGGGGAAACTCCTGTCTGGAGCGAAGGTGGTGTCGCCATCATGTACCAGACAGTGGGTGCGATGTTTCTGCTAGGGTGAAGGCAGAATGTCGGCCAGCACCCAGCGTCTCAGTCCCGCTCGCCAACCTGGAAGCATTGGAGAAGTTGTCCAAGTTAGTCTTCCAGGTTAATAACCATCTAGGAACCTTCCTCTTTGGTTTGGATAAAGCGGTCGAGCGCCTTCCAGGGATGGCGCAAGGTTGTTTGGAGGCAGCTTCAAAGGCATCTCAGCATGTGGCCCAACTGGAATCCCTGATCTTTGGATCGGATTTTAGCCTTGTCATGGACAAGGAGGCAACTAAAATCGCAACCAGACCCCCAGCTTCGACTCTTGGGAAGCGCCAGCCGGCTGCTACCAGTGTCAAACCACCACCCCCCGTAAAGAAACCTGCCTTCTTACGGGATTTCCAGATACCTCGGGTATCTGACGCGGGTGGCACAGTAAATAATGTTGCCATCCCTGCAAGGCCATGCACGTTCTCGGATGAGGGCATTGCGCTTTCGCGCTACCACCAAAGGCAAGGCGCCTCAAGGTGGTAAGCAGCAGGGGTGATGGAAACCGGACAATTGACGGTTATTGACAGAGGTGTCGTCAATGGACATATTTGTGGGGGGGGGGCAGGCTTCGCCAATTTGTTGCAAAATGGATCGAATTGCCAGATCTCGACCCATGGTACAGGATACTCTTTTCAAAGACCCCCCTCTGATTCTTTCTCCAAAGTTCCCGCTGTTGCCGTCGGACGACAGGTGACGGCTAGTGGAGAAAATGCTTGTCGAGTTTCTCGACAAAGGGGCAATCCAGCAAGTGGATCCGGCCACTCCAGGGTTTTATTCCCATTTGTTCTTCGTGCAGAAGAAAAATGGAACCTGGAGACTGATCCTCAATCTGAGACCGTTGAACGCGTTTGTGGTGGTACCCTCTATGAAGATGGAGACAGTTCAATCTGTCAGATCCTTGCTGAGGAGAGGGGAGTGGGCAGCATCCATCGATTTACAGGACACTTACCTTCATGTGCCGCTTCCTGCATTTTCTTTTCGACGGCAAGGCTTACGAGTTTCGAGTCCTACCATTCTGATTGGCGACCAGTCCTCACACCTTTACTCACATAGTCAAGGCAGTGGTGGGACATGTGCATTCGCTGGGAGTCCACATGCACACTTATCTGGACGACTGGTGCATTCCGGTGTCCGACCAACCTGTGCTTGGTCATAGACATTATCCTCCGACTGGGTTTCATACCCAATTGGGAGAAGTTGGAGTTGGAACCATGCCAGGGTCGTGTTCAATCTTGTGGAGGCGTCGGTAGCACTGACAGAAGTACGCCTCCACAATTGCCGAACGTTGTTGCAACGTTTGATGGGGGAGCAGAGTGCTTCCATCCTCACGTGGCGTTGGGACACCTAGAATCACTGGCGGGATTGATCGTTCAATTCAGACGCTTCAAGAGACCACTCCAGTGGCATTTGTCCCGCCAGTGGGACAGTCATAATTGGGACACGATTGTGAACCTGGGAACTTGGTTTATACGACTGGTCCGGGAGTGCTTGGAAGACCGATGTTGGTCTCGGGTCGTTCCGTTGCATTTTCCAACCGTCTCCGTTTATCAATGTCACTGGAACGCTTGGGTTCGTTGGGCGGCTGAACGGGATTGCAATCCCATGGTGCCAACTGTTAACGATGTAGCCGAATACTTCCTGTATTTAGTACAGGAAAGGAAGCTAAAGGTCCAAACAGTTAAAAGTCACCGATCATCTATTTTCACTACCTTGCGGCAGTGCGGACAAAGGGACTTTTCCTCCAATCTCGTTTTGCACGATCTTCTGAAGTCATTGCAAACTACGGTAGAGAGGCCTACGATCTTACCCAAGTGGGATGTTTTCCTGGTTTTACATGCGCTCAAGGGTCAGCCACTACGATTCGCCAGTCTTCGGTCTTTGACCTGGAAGACGTTATTTTGGTCTCACTAGCGGCATGCCGCTGTATTAGTGAGATGCATGCGTTTCTGAATGATTTGGTGGATTATAACACAGACGATTCAGTTTCACTTCGGACCGATCCGGTGTTTGTGGCGAAAAACCAGGCGCCAGGGGAGGAGTTTCCCCTGACAATCATTCATAGTCTTTCCCGTACGTTGTCTGCCGACAATTCAGATAGATTTCTTTGTCTGGTTCATTCATTGAAGTATTATCGACATCGTACAGGGCAGTCTAAGGCTTTTTGTTCCCTTTTCCCTCCTTCATTTAGAGGAATTTTGTTTCAAAATTCGAACATTTAGTCACTTGGACAAAATTTTCCCTGGTATGACGTGGATGTCTAATCACC
>JAUUEI010595874.1:0-10418 GCA_032274625.1 Depressigyra globulus
AAGAAATGGGTACCATTTTTTGCATTAACATTTAGGGCCTCCATTTTCATTTTCAAAATGGCCATCACCGAGGTCTCGCTACATGGTTTCCTTGTGTATCAAAGTTCAGTCATCGTGGACCACCATAGTTCGCACGTGTAGGTGGATCTGTGCTTCACATATTCACTACTACAAAACGTGGATGGTAAGAAATGACCGCCTAACATGTTTGGCTGTATTTTATCTACCACATTTTGTCAAAAGAGGCATGTTGGTGATTATCCTATGCAAAGCGACGTAGTTGCCCCGAGTGAGTAGTCCCTTTCTGTTTCGTAATAAAAAATGCATTTCTGCACCCACAGGTGTAAGTTTGAGGCAGTTAGTGAAAATTGGAGATGTAAATATTGTGAATGTTATGCTGCAGATAAATAAAGATATAAATTATCTTCGAGCTGGTATATGACAATAGTGCTGACGAGAACCCGTTCTAGTAGGAACTGGGCCTTGAAATTGGATAATTTAACATGTGTTTTAATGAGACGAGTTTCTGTGTAGCGACACCCGTAATAAATGTGTTGGTAAATAATTGGCAATTAGTCAAATGTGATTCAATATTTGTTTCATTTTATCTAAACTAACAAAGTCGTCAATCATTCATTGGAAACAAAATAAGAGCACTATAAATACTCTAGTAGTGAAAATCCAAGACGATCACCAGATTGCAGGCTTTTTAAATGTAAAATGCTTTACTGTTGAACAAATGGACAAAGAATGTTTTTTTTCATATCTAACCACATGTTTTGACATACAGACATATTTGTGATTGGAAAAATGTACTAGAAATAATGTAGACGATGTAATTCAATATAAAAATTAATTTGTAATTTGTTTTAAAGGTACAACGATGCTGCATGCATGAATTGGGGGTATCAACGTTATTGATTAAACGTTCATAATTATCATTGCTTCAATCGTCTGCCAGATCTTCGTGAATCATTGGTGATTTTCGTACAGCGGTCGCCTTCTCCACCACATTTGCAAATGTCGGTATGGACCACATTGTTTCCTTTTCATGAGCACCATCGCGAAAACTTTGATTTCTCACAGTTACATCTGACGAGCTGCAGCACTAAGACCGGAGCTTTACAAAATAAGAAAGAACCGTTAGTAACTTTTTGTCTAGGTATCGCCACCCTAATGTCAGAGGGTCGAGAAAAGTTGGCGCCAAATATTAGCCTGGACCTGGGTACATTGTATTGGTTCAATCCATGCTTCCGGAGTCCGTGGCAGTGTGTCTACTCCTTGTTGGTAATTGAGGTTCTTGAACAAACATAAAAAAACATATGAGCATCTTTGCTTGCCTATAGTGGTCTCCACCTGGGCAGAAAACAGCAAAGAAATTATTCACAGCCACATAGAACTTCTTTGGACAGTTCATCTCCTACGCCTAGACCAGCTAGTGCTGTTAAAATGGCGGGGCTTGCCTTCAGAAAAGTGGCAAAGCATCCCTTCTTTTGTTTTCCTGTGATACGTCCTGTAGTATCACAACCTGTGAGAGCATGCCAGTTAATCAAAGCTGATTTCTACGGGCCAAACTTGTCATATATAGGCTGTAGGAAGATTGTACATCGTCTTTCGTGTGTGTCTGTCATTAGCGCAAAATGATTTCCAAGTAGTGATGTTCTTCGTTAAGCCAAAAGTCGTACATCAGTGTCTTGTGAATATGTGGACATTCATCTCATTGCTCGCAACTTCTATATCACGGTAAATCATAAGAGTGTCAGCGTCTTCCTGTGTGTGTTGACACCAGTCATTGCATCACATTCATAATTCGTCATGACCTCCTGTCGCATGGCAATCATAACCATGACCGTACTGTAGTGGATGAGCTGATGGGAAGGTCAAGGTATGTTAGCGATTCATTTGTACTGCTGCTGCTTGAGAGAAACACCGTTTTGTCTTTGATGCCCGTTGAGCCTTTGATGCCCGTTGAGCCTTGAACGATGTAGAATTTAGTTACCTTCAGTTTGCCTTTCCTTCATTGATGCTTTCATGGTGCAGTTATCAAATATAACCAGCACTAGACAATATCATCAAGTCTTCGATTCGATAGGTGTGATGAAGGACGTTGCAAGCTCTTTGCATGTCATGAAATTCTTGACGGCCATCAACACCTGTACCACTCACATTATATCTATTACAAGACACGTTTCCCACCCTTCTTCAAACTCTGTAGGCTCTGCAAAAATTTCAGCTGTGTGGTTGGCCACCAAATCTTCCAGCTTTATCAATCAATTCAACTTTATTTTCGTGCTTATAGCCAATTAAGATTCAGGAATGCTATCCTGTGAGTTGGTACATCCAGACGTCGCCTGGTTTGATGTTTGGGATGCGGGAGTGCAACCGTCAACTTGGCTGTATAGCAATACACTTGACTCTTGGGATGAAATAATTTCGTCATATCTAACTTTAGTCTGTCTCAATCTGTTGCTTGTGTGTTGCTTTACTACGACATGGTTTGCGCCACACTGCATGTTGGTTCTTCGGTTGTTCTCCAGATAAGCCATACGATCATACTCAGGCTATTGAGCCCCATTTGTTTTTATACAATCCACTTGGTACGCTTCCAATGCTAGTTGTCGCAAATGTTCCAGATGATCATCACCTTTAATGTTAGTGAACTTGTCTCCTTGACACAACAAGCAGAGTGGAAAGTCAATTGGACATTCAGTCACACGCTTCCTCATTGCTGGTTCTTCACCAGGTGCCATGGTTAACGTGAACAAAAACCACAACCTATATAATAAGTCATGATAACAAGTTGCAATAAATCTTAATGTCAAGGTACTTTATGGGATGGGCTGTCCACAGAACACTCTTAGTTTTCTGAAGTGAAGCAGTAGTTCATTTGGTTCACATTGGATATGCATCATTGCATACTGTGAGCAGAAAATATTTATCATATACAAGTAAGAAGTGTCGCTTTCATACCAATATTTCTTGATCATAACGTCGACAACCGGTTGATATACATGCAAACGAGTTTAGTTGAAGTTGTCTCAACTTTAATGCATTTTGTACACACATTATATGCACACATTTCGATTATATCTTTAAAATCATGTTGAATACCAAAACATCATGCAGATCCGTTAAAAAATGTCGGTCATTCTGAAATTCAAAATGGAGGCCCTAAATATTAATGTAAAAACTGGCACCCATTTTTTTTCTTAATCAGCTATGTTTCTATGTGTTTTTAAACAATGGTGCCAAGAATCTACCTAAAATGTTGTAATTTGTTATGTTTTTTGTTTTGTTTTTTTACATAAGCCCATATGCTAATAGCAATGCTAATTTTTTATTTATGTATTTGATTCTCGCTGTGAAGAAAACAATAACCATATTCGGAAATTATTAAATGTATTTTCAAGTATTCTTTGCAACCATCTACATGTATTTATAATACACTTTGTTTTATATTGAATTTAGGATTCACTTTAATTATTGAATGTGTCCTTTTCTTCCGTTTTTCATATAAAGGAAAAAGGAAAGCACACCATGGCTGTATCGCACCGTATAATTCTGCTTATAACATGTTTGTGTTGCCATGTCACAGCACAGATTCGCCCGTTGCCAGGTCTACCCTCAACGTTCTACACACAGGAAGGAGATATCACACTCGGATTGGTTATCCCAATACACAGGTTAGTCTTATGTCAGTCAATTGCCATGTATTTGAAGTGCTTGCCTGAGGTGCTCGGGTCGTAGGTTCGAACCTCGTCTGTGGACCCATCAATTGGGCTTTTTGTATTCTAACCAGTGTCCTACGATTGGTATACCACTGTCCTACTACTACTACTACTACTACTGCTACTATTATTACTACTACTGCTGCTGCTACTGCTGCTGCTGCTGCTGCTACTGCTACTGCTACTACCACCACAACAACAACTACTACTACTACTACTACTACTGCAGCTGTTGGTACATCTACCGTTACAACGATATATTTTGCTTTGACAGAAATATATTTATAAAGAGCCATACTCGACTCGTATGTATTTTATCAGCAAGAAAGGAGATATATTGCTTTGTACGACCTTATTTTTATAAAGAGTATTTTGTTAAAGAGTTCGTTGTGGTTATTGTTGTTGGTGTGTGTGAGGGGGATGGGGGAGGGTTGCGGCTGGGTGGTGGTATTGAAAAGCCCTACATTCAGTAGTTTAATAAACACTTTAAAACAAATATAATTGCCAGTAAATGTGAAGATTTTGAATTTTGGCCCCGACGTTAATTCTACCAAAAATAGTCAACTTGAAAAACCAATATGGGTTGATATTACAAATACGGTTGCAACGATGCACAGAAGTTTTATTTTTTTAAATATCTCCATCAACTAGAGTGAGTGGCAAAATCCTTAATCAGTCTCTATATCAATACAAACAAGGACCATATCCATTAGCCAACGCGCAAGGGGCGCTGTCACCCCATGTACTTTTTTTTTTTAATCATGAAAAAAGAGAAAACTTTTCTGGTGTCAGAAAATGCAGTAAGTTATATTTATAGTTTTTATTTCGAAAATGTTAGCTCTTTATTTTATTGTTGCAACAAAAATGTGTTTTTGTAGCGACTACTACAAAATGCTGCCATGTAATTGTGACTGAAATTCTTTTGATGTGGCATTTTGCTTTCTTACCTTAGGTATGACAAGTCCTCATTTTGCAGTAAACAACTTCGGGAAGTCGGAGCCATCCAGAGAGCTGAAGCAATGGTGTTTGCTGTCAATGAAATTAACAGACGTACGGACATCCTGCCAAATATGAGCTATGGCTTCGTTATCATTGATGATTGCAATAAAGACACAACAGCATTGATCCGGTCGCTTCACTTTATTCAGAAAAAACAGAATGCAACTGCACAGGACGCGCTACCAGCAATACAAGTGACTGCAATCATCGGTTCGGAAAGCAGTAAAAATTCTGTTCAAATCGCTGACCTTTTGTCGATTTACAAAGTCCCTATTCTTAGCTATTTGTCGACGAGTCCAGTGTTGTCTGATAAATATATTTATCCATACTTTTCGCGGATTGTACCACCAGACACCCTTCAGTCCCAAGTTATAATGGATATATTAAAACATTTCCAATGGACTTATGTTTCCATTATATATGCTGAAGGGAGTTATGGAACTCAGGGTTACAAAGAAATCAAGAAAAGAGTACAGGATTCAAAATTTTGTTTGGCTGTTCAGACAGAAATGAGGCAAAGCTTTACCGAACAAGATTATGATAAAATTGTACAAGAATTGCTGATGAAACCGAGGGCTAAGGTTGTTATCGTCTTTTCACCCCTGCGCCAAGCTAGGTTGTTGTTCTTTGCTGTTAAACGGCGAAATGTGCGAGGACACTTTACATGGATTGGCAGTGATGGATGGGGTCGAAACGTTCAAGATTTCAGTGGTATTGAGGATGTTACAAATGGTGCTCTTACTGTCAATTTCTTTTCAAGACCTGTTCCACGATTCGATACATATTTTAAATATTTGACACCACAAAATGCGTCCAGAAATCCTTGGTTTAAAGAGTCTGTTTCGTCAGAGATGCAGTGCAGCTTTAATGCAGAAAATTCCACAAATGCTTGCTCAGAAACATTTAGTTTTTCGTCCACTGGCTGGTACAAACCTGAGAAATCCGTGTCGCTTGTTATTGATGCTGTATACAGCTATGCATATGCTATACACAGGCTAACAGTAAATTGTCAACGCCGTCCAGTTAGCTTGTGTTTTTCTTCTGAACAGTTAGTGTCCTCTCTGCGAAATGTATCTTTTGAAGGAGAAAATGGACGTATATCAATTGATTCCAATGGAGATGGAATGTCAGTTTACGAATTACAAAACTTTTATTTTGACGGAACTAACTACTCGTTGAAAACAGTAGGACTCTGGGACAGTTTGAACAAGATGTTCAACATGTTTGAGCCATTAAATATTTCATGGAACCCATCTGTGCTTCCTAAAAAGCAGAGTGTACCTAAGTCTACCTGCAGTGACCAGTGTCCGCCAGGATTCCAGGCTGTCAGAACTCAACCGCATTGCTGTTGGTACTGTCAGCAGTGTCGCAATAATGAAAAAACTATTATTCAACATCAGCTTCCAAAATGTGTGACATGCCCAACCAACAAGCATTTCACGTGGCCGGATGTCCATCGTACGCGTTGCCGAAAAATAGCATTAACCTACACAAGTGTTGATGACTTTACGGGAAAGCTGATCATTAGCTTGGATTGTTTAACATTTCTACTCTGGGGAGTGGTTACATTTCTCTACACGAAAAACAGCGAGAAGCGTTTGATAAAAGCTAGTTCACGGGAAGTTTCCTACATTATGTTATTTGGCATTTCTCTTTCAAACATTGCCATTGTACTGTTTGTAATCAAACCCTCAGACGCATCATGTATCATCACGTACGCGATGTTTCACCTCAGTTTTACCCTCAACTATGGCCCTTTGGCTGTAAAAACTAACAGAGTCTATAGAATATTTAAGGCAGGTCAACACTCAAGAAAAACACCGGCCATGATTGGATCAAACGCACAGATATTTCTTACTATTCTAGTTTTGGTCGCACAGGTATGTAAGTTGTATCCTGGCTATGTGATTATAACTAAATTATGCACTCATATCATGATGAATCGAAACAAAGTCCTGGCTCGAGGGGGGGGGGGGGGGAGTCATTTGTGTCCATGACTCTTTTAGAGACTTACCTTATATTTTCTTGTTCTGTATATCAAGACCGTCAGAAAAAGTTTGGGTAACACTTCCAGATCAAGTACGTTTTCTCTACAGAGCCCATAAATCATTTCACGTCGGATGTCAAAATGCTAAACTGACAATATTGGAGTTTCATGTAATAAATTAATAATAAACAACCAGACATTATTGATTTTGATTTAATTCCATAACGTTAATGTTACTAATGATATTTTAGCATTATTTATCGCCATATACCTAAGTTTGACGTACAAAATGAACATTTTCCACTTAATTTTAGACAAAAATCGTTTTCGATTTGAAAGTAGCTCCAAGTCTGATGGCTTCTCAATCAACCAGTAATGCAAGTAGAGTTCCATAAATTGACCAATCGTTTCTTCATTAATACTGTTGGACTATTATATTTAAATTTTGACACCCTGAATTATTCAAGGGGCCATTTCTAGCCAAAATTTATCCACACTCCCTAAAATCCAGTTATATGGAATTTCATCTAATTGTCATATCTCACAGCCCCACCAGCGCATCCACCGCTCTCTGCTAGACTTCTTCAAATACTTATCATTATATATATTAATCATTCGCTCATTTTGCATTCATTCGTGCTAAATGGAGACTAGTAATCGCCAATACTGTGCGAGTCATCTTACCCAGATATTTACTTCTGTTTTTAATCTCTTTCTCTAAAACTGTTTTTGTCCCCTCTATTCATTTTATGAGTTTGTTTCTTGGGTTAAAGAAAATTAGGTTTTATGTCGTCTCTACGCTTCAATCTTTCAAATTAAAATCGTCAGATATTAATTGTTACTGTTTGATAGATCTAGCAAACAACAATCGTGTCTGATATAACTATTTTCTCACTATATGTGAAAGGTCTTCAATCAGAGCAGAAAAGGCAAGATATTTTCCACTTTTTACGTGGTAAAAAGTCTTCATTGGTGTTTCTGCAAGAGACACATAGCTTAGAAAAAGACGAGAAACGGTAGGCGGTTGAATGGGGCTATAATTGTTACTTTTCTCATGGAACTTCAAACAGTGCCGGTATCATGATACTTTTTAAGAACAATTTTGAACATACCATGAATCGGGTTATAAGTGATAAAAATGGTCGCTATATTATCATGGACATCACTATACAAAATTATCGATTGTCAATAGTTAATTTATATGGACCAAATTCAGATTCGCCGATATTCTTTAAAAACCTTAAAAATCAGTTAGAAAATCTGCCATGTTCAATTATAATGGCTGGCAACTGGAATGTGTTTCAAGACTATACTGTAGACACATATAACTATAAACAAAGAAATAATATGTTTTCACATAAGTGTCTTGAAGAAATAAAAGAATATCTAGACTTGAGTGACCCATGGAGAATACTTAACCCTGATAAACGTCAGTATACATGGCGAGTTAACAATCTTACAAAACAAAGTAGGCTTGACTATTTTTTAGTTTCAGAAGATATTTTAGCTATTGTTAAAAAATCCTGTATAGGTATAAGCTATAAATCTGACCATTCCATTATATCATTACACATTTCATTTGGCAACACAAAGCGAGGACCTGGATACTGGAAATTTAATGCAAGTTTACTACACGATGAAAATTATAGAACACTTGTTAAAACTTATATCACAAACAATAAATGAATGTTACATATCTGGAGAAAACCGAGAAAATATGACATCAATTAAAGATCAACTTCTTTTTGAAATAATCAAAATGAAAAAAAAGAAGCGAAACTATTATTTACTCATCAAAAAAGAAAACAAGAAATGTTAAAACAAGAACAAAATCTCGAAAAAGAAATATTAACATTAGAGTCACAATCGCATACCCTTACAAATTATGAAGCTAAAGTTCTCCAGGAAAAACACTTAGAACTTGAAACCTTGCGCAATGAAAAAATAGAAAGAATAATTTTTAGGAGTAAAACTAAGTGGTATGAAGAAGAAGAAAAAATTCTTAATACTTTCTTAATTTAGAAAAAAGAAACTACGTTAATAAAAAAACATCAGCGATATTTGATAATAATTCTGAAATTTTGAAAATAATTTCAGCATACTTCAAAAATTATATTCTAATAATATTAATGAAAATGCAGAAGAAATAGTAAATGATTTTCTAGATACTAAAATAAAATTGTCTGAATTCGAAAAAGATAGTTGCGAAGGTCAAATCTCTTTAGAGGAATGTACGAGTATATTAAAACATATGAAAAATGGGAAAAGTCCACGATCAGATGGATTTACAATAGAATTTTATAAATATTTTTGGAAAGATATTGGTCCTCTCGTCTGTCGCTTAATAAACCATGCATATAATTCGGGAAAACTTTCAGACTTCCAAAGACAAGGTATAATAACATGTATCCCAAAAGAAGGTAAATATAGACGACAACTTAAAAACTGGAGACCAATAACACTTTTAAACGTAGATTATAAAATTGCCTCAAGTGTCATCGCCAGTAGAATGAAAACAGTTTTATCAAGTATAATACACGAAACACAAACTGTTTTTTTAAAAGGTCGATTCATTGGTGAAACTACTAGAATTATTTATGATATTATGGATTACTGTAAAACAAACAAAATCCCAGGATGGTTATTAACAATTGATTTCGAAAAAGCATTTGATTGATACCTTTAACTGGGATTTTATAGATAAAACTCTTGAAACGTTCAATTTTGGACACATTTCGAAAATGGACAAAAATATTCTTTAATGATAGCTGTAGTGCTAATATAAACTTTGGATACTTTTCAAAGTTCTTTAATTGTGAGCGGGGTTGTAAACAAGGGGACCCAATTTCACCGTACTTGTTCATTTTATGTGTCGAGCTATTGTCTCTTGCAGTTAAAGGTAATGAAGAAATCAGAGGTATAGAAATTAATAACAGGGAATATTGTATATTTCAATATGCAGATGACACGAATTTCACTTTAGATGGATCAGAAAGAAAGAAATTTACTCTGGACTTAAAATTAATATTGACAAATGTGTGTTGCTACATGGATCGGCTCCAAAATAGGATCAAATGAAAGACTTTGTCCACACATACCATTACCTTGATCCAAAGAACCATACAAAATGCTAGGTATAATATTTTCTACAAATCTAAATGAAATTCTTTCTCTCAATTTCGAAAAACAACTGACCCGAGCACGTAAAATACTATTTACATGGTCAAATAGATCGCTAACTATTAACGGTAAAATAACTATAATAAAATCGCAGATTCTTCCATTGTTCACTCATTTATTTAGCCTTACCTGATTCTGATAAAGATTTTTTTCAAAAAATTAAATACAATGTTTTATAAATTTATATGGTATGGTAAACGTGACAAAATTAAACGATCTATGTTAATGAACGACTATAGAAATGATTGATCCATTGACATTTTGCAAATATATTATAGTTAAATGGATAAAACTACTCTTATTCTAAGAAAATTATTTTGATTGATTTTGGTGATGAAATGCATTTTGGAAAGATGTAATTAGTAAGTATGCATTAATTAGACAAAACAAAATTGAAAGTGAAACACAATTTATAAATATATCATTGCTCAATTTTATTCCACCTACATTTATAAAATTATTTTTAAATTGGCACAATCAGGGTGTGAAAAAAGTAAAAAGCATACTTACGGTAAATTGTGAAG
>JAUUEI010596096.1:0-22357 GCA_032274625.1 Depressigyra globulus
GAACCATTCTAAAAATTTATGCCTAGGATCTGATGCCTTCTAAGCCAGCAGAATTTTATGGACTTGATCAGTCTCTCCTTAATCACTCTCTCCTTAGCCTTACTGATAGAAAAAAGAATAAACGGGTGTGTTTTTTTCTGATGCACTAGGAAAGGTTACTTGAAAAGGTGCTTTTTTAGACAATGGCATAACTTCTGCTTTAAAACGGTCTTTTGCTTGTTTTGCTGTTTTAGGATTATCCCATTTCCATTGCTTAGGCCTGTTAACAATTACTACCCCACCTTGTTGTTTAAAATGATTAATTGAAGATTGGGTCTTTAACTCTAAGCTAGATTCAGGCACAGGAATAAAAAGCACTTTATAGTTTTTAAGATCACGTTGCAGTGTTGCATCACTGACTAAACTTACAGGTACACCCAGCTCTAAAAAACTCTCATAAGCTCCAGCCATCGGCCATAGCACTTTTCTCCATGCCTTTTCATAATCATTTTTATAGCTATTTCTTAACTTTTCACTAAAAAGGACTGCCGCCCATTGGCTGGGGATTTTACCTTCAATTGCAGAAGATATGGCTTTCCCCTGTTGAATTGCTGGGGCATAAGCGGCATAGGGTGTGGCACTTTTGTAAACAGGGGAATAGTTTTTTGGGTTAAAATCACTACGCAAATATTGATCATCAACATGCACGGCAGCAATGCCTCCCATGGCTATAACTGAACTAATAAATCCTTTTAAGTGTTCTTCATTCGGAAAACCATAAGCCCATGAATGAAACAGCTTTTCTTTTGAAAGATCACGCCCAAGCGTAAAGGCGAGGGTCATTAATAATTGATCCGATGGTCTAGCCAGATTGGGATGCTTATCAAAAACTCTTCTTCTAAGTCCTTTTTTCAGCCCATGATCAAACTCTACTTTTACAATATCAGCAACCTCAGCAAGCGCTGAACCATGAAACGCCGTGGTTAAACCACTCAAATAAGCCGTGCTAATAATAAACTGAAATGAAGGGTCGCGTTTTTTAAGCTCGGTCTCCCAAAATGCAAAAGTTTCAGCCACTTTTTTTGATTGAAATTCTAAAAATGGTTTCCAGTTAGGGTGCCATTGCCAGTGTGCACCATTCTTCACTCTTCGAGGCGCATCCAAACCTGTTTCTAGTTTAAATAGGCGTTCAGTCTCACTGCCAAAACAACCCCAAACAGGAAAGTGCCTAAAGTCCAAATAAACACCTTTTGCACCTCTGTCCGCAAGCTCAATAATCTGTTTTAACGCGACATATTTAAAAGGTCCTGCAAGGTCAAGAAAAAGAAACTTCTCCTCCGCCCTTTTACCATCAGGTGTTTTGCAAAGCCATTCGGGATGTAACTTAGCCATCTCCTCATCGCCCGTATCTTTGTAATACGCGATAAAGTTTAAGCCCTGTTTTTTAGCGCGTTCTCCCATGCCCCGCACAAGTTCTGGCGAGCTGGCAAAAGGACTTTTTCCTTTTGTATTTTTAATAGCGGCAGACTTCCAAAGAGTAGCATGAGAATGATGGCTAGATTTTGCATGCCGAATGTAAGTTTTAAACCCCATCTCTTTTAGTTTTGGCTCTGCATGATAAAAAGCATCCCCCCATTTTTTTTGGTTATAAAAAGTGTTGGCTGCGGTAGCAACATAGCCATGTAAACGTGGTGCTTCAATCCAATGCAAAAGTGGGGGGGTGTGCTTAATAGCAGGGTCTTTATAGCTTAGTACAACGCTACTAACTAAATTAAACTTAGGAACAGTGACATGGTATATGCCATTGGAATACGTAATTTTAAGTTTCTTTTTAGAAATGGTTTCGTAAGCGGATAGTATTTCTTTTTTTGAAGTTATTTCAGCCGAAGGTACAGCGGCAGGTGCTTTATTGGGCTTCTGTATTTTTTTATAAACCTGAGTTTGAACCCAAGAAAAATCATTGATTAATATGACGGTTATTTTATGCAGACTATTCTCTTTTGTTTCTGCCATGACTGGCATAGAAACCCAAAGAACAAAAATAAAGCATGCAAAATATTTCATGCCATAACCATGACTTACTTGCCCAGCTCTTTTTGCACTTCTGGCAAGCTTAACAAGGTTTCTTCAACTTCTTTAATACTTAGACGGGTCGTATTATCAGAGGTATAATCATCATCAGGCTTATTGATATCACCTTCAGAAAAGTATTTTTTGTAGTTTAAATCTCGTGTATCCATATTAATACGGAAGTAATCACCAAAATCTTCTGATCGCGACAGTTCTTCAGAAGATGCCAAAGCCTCATAAGATTTTTCGCCATGTCTCATGCCGATAATGACGCGCTCAACATCTTTATTAAAGATATTACATAATGCTGTTGCTAAATCTTCAACGGTACATGCAGGTGCTTTTTTAATAAAGATATCGCCTTGATTGGCATTAGAAAAGGCATATTCAACTAAATCAACAGACTCATTAAGCGACATTAAGAAACGTGTCATCTTTGGGTCTGTAATGGTTAATGGCTTGCCTTCTTTTATAAACCGAATAAAAAGAGGAATAACCGATCCACGTGAATACATAACATTTCCGTAACGCACACACGATATAACGGTATCATTTTGAGAGAGGTTTCTTGCATGTGACTGAGCCACTTTTTCCATCATAGCTTTACTCATCCCCATCGCATTAACAGGGTAGACGGCTTTATCTGTGCTTAAGCAAACAACGCTTTGTACTTCTTGTGAGGTTGCTGCCCTTAAAACATTATTACTGCCAACAATATTGGTTTCAACAGCCTGCATAGGGAAAAATTCACAGGAAGGGACTTGTTTTAGTGCGGCGGCATGAAAGATATGGTTAACATTTTTTGTTGCAGAATAGATACTGTCATAATCCCTAACATCCCCAATGTAATAACGAATCCTGTCATCATCAAAGTCAACTCGCATTTGATCTTGTTTAGTTTCATCACGACTAAAAACACGAACCTCTTTACTGCCTTTTTTTAGCATGTGTTTTATAACAGTTTTACCAAACGAGCCAGTGCCGCCTGTTACTAATACGATTTTATCTTCAAAATTATTGCTCATATTCAAACCAACTTATTTGTTAAATATATTATTTATTAACCCATGAATGATCTGTTTCATATCCAAGAGTTATTAGTTCATTACCTGCATATTGATCAAAAAGCTCGCGCGACTCAAGAGTAAAAGAGTTTTTCCAGTCACCAACAATTCCTTTTCGTAAAAACTTCCCCGAATCTTCTTGTCCTTTTTTTCTGTTTGTCTGTTTTTCAAATGAAAATTTATCAACTACTTCTTCTATTTTATTTAAGGAAACCTGATATTCGCCAAGTTCATTCAATATTTTCTGAAGTTCTGTGGCGGCATCCCTGTTAAGGGCTTCATAACTAGTGTGTACAACTGATGATTCATCATGCCATTTTTTCACAAAATTATTCCAAGTGAAATAGGGATATCTTTTATTTGCAAAGCAATAGTCGATGAAAGAGGGAAGATTTTCTTTGATGTTGGCCACATCGGTTATACCTAGATCTTTTGTAATTCTATCTACTTCTTTTTCACTAACTCGTGGCTTTTTTACCAAGCTATGAAAGTAAAAGGAGACCATAATATCCCTGCCATCACGGTTAAGGACAATAGTTTTATTCTTTTTACCTGAGTTTAAGAAGCAACCATGTACGACAGAGTCATTTAATTCCGGTAACTTATTTCTAGGGTAAGAAATGTCTAAGGCGCTAGAGAGTAATTGGCTCAACCACGTACCCCCAGATTTGGGATATTCAGTGATGATATAAGTATCAAAAAAGGGAGAAAGGTATCCGTTTACGTATTGATTTCGTAAGAATCCATTTAACCGAAACCACCATTTATTATCTATTTGTTTAATCATTGTGTTTGGCTTTATTTAGAGTAAAGGTGCTTGCTTTTAGCTTGGTAGATTTTTGCAAAATCCGAATCACTAATTTCTTTTATTGGTTTCCAGTTGTCCGGTTTTTTCATAACCAGTGACCATGTATCTGCAAGATCAGGAAATACCTTTGTTATAGCTTTATAGATAGGTACTAGCTTTGGGCTAAGGTTACTCAGCATATGATGCACGGTTGTTAATTCCACAGTTTCCATACCAAGGAAACTGCTCATTTGCTCTAAGTCGCCTCTGGTGTACTCTCTGGTAGGGCCACGCCAAGGGCCAGGATACCAATAGAACAAATCATATTTTGGAAGGTTGGTTCTCCCACGCAATACATCAAGACGTTTTCTAAGGTTGGTAATATTAGGCACAGTAATAAATAAGTAGCCCCCAGGTTTGATACTCTCGATTAAGTCATTGAGAATATCTCGTGGTGAATGATGTAAATGTTCTAGTACATCATTCATCATAACCATGTCATATTGACCTTCGAGTGATTTTTTAAGATCAAAACTAAAATCAATATTCATAGACTTGGCAAAATCAAGAATTTTTTGGGTATTCTCTCCACGCTTATACCAATCATCTTGTAAGTCATCACACGCAGAACAGTTAATCCCTAAATCACTGGCAATGGCTGTCTTGTCACAAGGGCCCGATCCAAAATCAAGAAGGGTGTCTCCTTCTTTAAGATATTTAGATACGGTATTTCCTACGGTAAAGTAAGGCGCAAGTGATCCATCCAAATAGCTTTCAAATGGAAAATTTTCTTTTACTTTATTGATATTGTCCTGAATATTAGTTGTCATATTAATTATCACATGGTTGAAACAGTAATATCACCAGCATCTCGGCGCTTGGCAACCTGACGTAAAAAAGATTTAAAGGCAGTAAGCTGTAGAGATGACTCTGCAAAATTAAAGGGGTGCGCCCAAATGTGCACAGTTTCTTTGTTACGGCATGCACTTTTGAGTCCTTTAAGTGCCTGATTATAAACAAAGGGAAGACGATAATACTGCCCTGCTCTCATATTAAATAGCATAGAGCCAGAATGGCGTATTACGTTATGGTCACTTATCATGTTTTTAGCTGCAGGTGGTGCACTTGCTACTGTTGATAGCAAGTATTTGAAGCGCGACATTCTAACACGATTTGCGCCTATTCTGGCAAGCTTAAAGCCAGCACTGGCAAGTTCGGGATAGAACCCTTCTGTATTTTCAGGAAACACAAAGCGATCAGTTTTTATGTTGTATTTGGCAAAAGCTTCAAGGGATAGTTCTAAATCTTTAGCAACAAATTTTTTATCTACACCCGCATAATCAAAAGGAATATGAGAGTAACTATGCGAAGCAATTGAATGTTGGACTCTGCTTGAAAGGAGCGTTTCAAAAAGATCCCTGCCTGCAAAGCTGTCCTTTTTGGCTGATTTAAGAGCATTATGCACGGTATTCTTTGCTTGTTCAGGTAAATGATCTAGCTGCAATTCAGTTGGCGGTGTAATCATTGCGCCTACGGTTGCCCACGTTGCAGGTAGCTCTAAAATATCAAATTCATTAAGCATATCTTTAAGCACGGGTCGAAGGTTTTTATATACGCCTGCTTTCTCTCTTGCAATCCAGCGCGAGTTTGTAACATCACCCCATCCAATTTCAAAATCAAAGCTTAAGATAAACTTTGCTTGCTTGTTGTTATCAGTCACAGTTTAACCTTTCAATTTCATTCTCTAATATTGTTGGATCAGAATAATCAACAATCGTTTTATTTTCTTGAGAGGGGCGAATAAAAAGAGAGGCTGATCCAATATTAAGCATATTTTCTTCAAATTCTACAGCTATTGTATCTAGCCCTAAAAAGTTAAAAAGAGACTCCGTTGATGACTTTGGATTAGCAATAAAACTCTCGTAGCTACAATCAAATGTATCCTCAGGTTTTGAATCTTTTTTTATCAAGCCGTAAATATATGACCATTGGCAGTAGAGCAACGAGTCAGGGTAAGTATTGGCATTTAATTTTTCTTTTGCTTTGTCGCTAGGTTTACTCCGTTTTTTAATGCCATTAATTACACCATCAGGAGAACGTACAACATTAATAAATTTACAACCAGGAAAAGCTTTTCTTAGCTGTTTTACACGTATCGAATTAGCAATAGATTTTTCGAGAAAAAACTTGTCTTCCCTTATCCACGGGGACCAATCTTTAAATAATTGTGTAGCATTAATTTCAGCAGTATTTCTGTATTCATTTACTTGCTTTTTATTCCCATACAAACAGCGATGCCAACCGCCTTCTTCCATATTGCTTAACTCTGATGTTAATAAATCACCTTCAATGGGAAGGCTTGCAACCAAAGGGTGTGCTGCTACTGCACGTTTGATAATTGTAGTACCAGAGTTATAGGAGCCGACTATAAAAAATATATTTTTGGGTTTTTTAGTTTGTGTATGAAAATATAGTAAAGAGCGAAGTGCTGGAAAGTTACGATATAGGCGTATATATAGTTCGTAAGCTAGTGCAGTGGGTATTGATAGCTTATGTCGATTTTTTAGTTGCTTAATCTTTTTTAGGAGCATAATAAATAATACTTTTTAAACTTTTAAAAAACGGAGAATGAGATAAGCTAATAAAGTAGCAACAGCAGCATTCATGACTCCAAACCCAACTGACGTGCCTATAACTAAGTAACCAAGCTGCATAGGCCCATAGATATAAACAACAATATTTGCCAATGACTTAGAGTTGAGAGGATCAAATCTTGCGTGTACCCATCGGAGTAACCAGCCTAATAAGAAACCGCCTATTATCACCCCAAGGACATGAAAGTTCCAAAACATTTCTCCTATAAAGCCAGGAGGGACACCTGATATTCTATTTCCATAAATTACAGTTCCAATAATGGGTCCTGAGCTAATTAATGGTTTTGAGTTCCACATCTCTCTTGGTATTGGTGCAACTAGCCAGACACCTATGGTTTTTCCGAATTGCAACTGAAGTTGATCAGGAATTGCATTCATAATATGAGCTGTTTTACCTAGCTCTAAATCGTTGCGATTAAGCACTAATCTATCAAGTATTTTTAAGCTAAAAGAAGTTTCTGATGCAACATCTCCTATGGTTGTATCTTTTGCAGTTCTTAAAACAGACATAACTTGAAAAATAAATACCGCAGCAAATATTATGACTAGTATTTTGCTAATTTGTAGCTTTTTCTTAATATAATAAATTAATGCCAAACTGAAAATACCATACATAAATACGATGCCGCGAGAACTGGCGTAGAATGGTATAAAAATTGCCACTAAAAATAAGATAATTGCTAATGAATATTTTATGAGCTTTCTTTTACCTTTTGACTTTAATGCATCAGCTAAAACTAATAAGTGGGCAAGCATTGATATTGATGCAAAATAACGTAATGACTGCCATGTACGATGGCTTGCTGATAGCCGTAAAGAATCTATTGATGCTCTTTTTTTGGATAAATTTTGTAAGTCAAATCCACCCGTAAAGTTCACATAAAAATAAATACTTAGCAAAGATATACATAGAGCAATAAAAACAAATAAATATAATCGTTTGGAGTTAAACTGATAGCTTGTTGTGTGGCTAGGCTTGGCTTTTCTCTTATTTTTCATTGGGAAGAGCATGTATCCAAATGACATAAAAAGCAGGCTTACCAATAACAGTATTGCAGGCATAATAAAAAATTCTGCGCTATGCCCCAAGAAAAAATAAAAATCTAATGTTTCAAAGTCAGGATAATTAATGCCAATATATATGCCTCGAATAGTTGCACCCAGTAAAATTGATAGGCTAGCAAGCGACCAAGTTGAAAACACATCGTAGTTTTTGATTAAAGATGGAGGTATAAGAACTATTGCGGCGGCAAAAAACCCAGTGCTTGTAAATAAAATATAAGGATTTTCATCGTAAAGGAGTAGGGAAAAAATACCTAAAAGAGAAAAAAGAATAATACCGAGACGCGAATAAGTAATTAATCTTACTTTACGATTTGTAGAGGCTAAAACAGTCTTATTTAATGAATTTTTTGGTAACAACTTTTACACCAGTGAAATTAAAAGACTAATAAAATTAGGGCTTTAGATAAAGCACTGCTTATAACTATTAATCAACTAAGTTTTGTTGGTACTTTTTTGGAGTAAATTTACTCTATATAAATAATGAACCCCGCCATAAATGTGAGGATGTAGTCCATTTTGCAGGGATAAATTGCAAAGCGACTCTAAATTATGCCAAATTCCTATATTATTGCTATAGGTTGATTTGAGTTGCTTAGCTAAAGGTCTTGCTGCAAACATTGTCTTACTTTGAATGCCTTTGCCACTGGTAAATAGCTTTTTATTTTCAGCGATAGGAATTCCAAAGTGAAAAGCAAAGCCATTTGGATTTAAACGGCTTTTTTGGAGACTAAAAAGTTCTTTTAGTTGCGCTTCATCAAAGTATTGGAGGACACCAAAGCTAAAAATAATATCGTATTTTTCATTGGTATTTTTTAAGTATTCAGTGCCACCCGTATTAATGGTTTTATAGTTAGGATGATCTTTTTTAAATTTTTCTAAAAGGCTGTCTGAGAAATCAATGCCAAGGTATTGGTCTGCTTTAATGGGCAAGAACTTTAAAATAGAGCCATCACCACAACCAATTTCTAGGATTTTTTTACCTTTCAAGTCTCCTAGGTGAAACTCTATTTCTCTGGCTATTTCTTGAAAAAATTCATCTTGGTTTACAGAATGCCTAGGGTCTTGTTGCTTGCTCCAGTAATCTTTCCAATTTTGATTCGCCATATTTGTTCCAAAAATTTATATTAGTTATTACTTAGAATGTAGCTGACTACGCCTAAAAGAATAAAGTGTATAAGCGTTAAGTATATCATTGAATCTATCTGTGACTTTACTAGTTTTAATGTAAGAAGTGCCCATATTAAATTATAGAAAACAGTAATAAATGTGAAAAGTAGTATTAGCATATTTGAACTAACGCCAAAGGTTAAAGCCAAGAGTAGAACGGCATATAATACAATGGTATAAATACTCTCATAGAATAATGCTAAAGCTTGCTTTTTTTGAGCATCATAGATTCGGTCAAGCCATGAAAGAAGAACCAGTATTGATGCTGTGGGATAAAGCGCCAAAGCGAAATAGGGGATTTGTTCCCAGCCTTTGGGTATATAAGGTTTTACATTTTCAATAATGATTAAAAAGATTGGAAAAAGTATTAAGGAAAGAATGCTTCCATATTTTAATACTTTATTGATGTAGCTATTTATTACCTGAAAGTCCTTTTTATTTTTGGTAAATTCTAAAAAAAATGATTTTCGTAAAGAGGCACCAATTAAATTAACGGGCGCATAGGTTAATCTTTGCGCCATAGATACGTTACCTGTAACGGACTCCCCATAATGTATACCTGTTAAATAAAAGATTCCTTTAAATTGTATATTTGATAACAGTACGGTTAAAACAGGCACATGGTATTTGCGCAGCTCTTTGAATGTTAGGGTGGTTGTTTTATCTTTGAAGTAGGGTTTAATTTCTAATTTAGTGTAAGGAAATATTGAAATTAGTCGGGAGAGTGTAAAAATTAGAATTAAAAGTACGGTTTGCTTGTACAAATCTTCACTTAAAACAAAAAGAAAAATAAGTAATAACAAAGCATATATCGTATCAGAAATGCCTGTGAGCATTAGCTTCTTTTGCCTAATGGCTATATGCGTGAATATTTGGGTGCCACCAAAGAGGAAGCAGTAAACTGTTCCAAATAGGATAAGCAAAGTGCTTTCATCACCCTGTAAATTAAATGATTTAAGCGCAAAAAATAAAATGATTGAGCATAGTAATGAAGAAGCTAAAATATAGAGAAAACATCTAATTAGTATAGGTTTAATTTTTTCAACTTCTTCAACAACAATCGCTCTTTCTAATCGAAGAGCGGATAAAGTGCCTACGACTGAAGCAATACTGAAAACTATGGTAAAAATTCCATAGTCTTCAGGGTTGTATTTCTTAAGAATAATTGGAATAGTTAAGAAGTACAGTATCTGCGAGAGGATACCGTACCTAAGTAAACCAAAAAAGTTTTGGAATGGAACAGGAATGTTCATAAAAAATAGTCTTAATCGAATGCATTCGCTAGTGGTGTACTACTAGTTTTAGCTTGACCTTTAATTATAAGTTAAAAAGAAGGCTTATAATCAAGTGATTATTTATTTCTTTTACGAATTAATTACTAGACGTATAAGTGTAGTCGCTCCTTTCCCAAGTCGTGCTGTTACCTAGTTTATACCACAGCCTTGCATGAACCGTGCTACCGTCACTAGGTAGCCCTGTTACATATTGATGTATTGTATTTATGTCTAATGTGCCGCTATCGTAGTAATCCTTTCCTCCTACGTTACTTCCTACATAGAGTTGCCATGCGGTTACATTTAGTCCATAGCTTGAAAAGAAAAAATGGTGGTTAGGGTATACTGTCGAACCAGAAGAAGGATTTGTAATTTTAGGCTCAATTGTGGCAGCAGTATAGGTATAGTCTTTTCTTTCCCAAGTAGTATTGTTGCCCATTTTATACCATAGGCTTGCGTAAACTGTACTTCCATCGCCTGGGAGCCCAGTGACGTTTAGGCTTGATGTGTTTGAAGTTAGTGCACCACTATCATAATAATCTTTTTCGCCGAAACTACTTCCTACATATAACTGCCAAGCGGTTACATCTAAACCATAATCTGAAAATCTAAAATACTGAGCACCTGAATAGAATGTAGAATTAGGGGAGGGGTTTGTTAGTTCTGGACTAACGGTTGCCGCAGTATAAGTGTAATCATCCCTTTCCCAGGTTGTGTTGTTATCCAGTTTGTACCATAGCCTTGCATGGATTGTACTGCCGTCACCTGGGAGCCCTGTTATATGTTGGCTCCATACGCTTGAAGCTAATGTGCCACTATCATAATAGTCTTTTCCCCCAACATCGCTTCCTACATAAAGTTGCCATGCAGTGACATTTAAGCCATTATTTGTAAAGTGAAAGTAAGGGCTTCCTGAAGACAGTGTTGAACCAGAAGAGGGACTCGAGATTTCGGGTTTTATTATTGCAGCTGTGTAGGTATGATCTGTTTTCTTCCAAGCGTTGCTACCATTTATTTTATACCATAATCTTGCATATATGATGCTGCCATCACCTGGAAGCCCTGTTACATATTGGGATGTATTTGAACTTGAGGCACTACCCTCATAGTAATCCTTTCCTCCTATAGTGCTTCCTATATAGAGTTGCCACGCAGTGACATTCAATCCATTGTTCGTAAAGTTAAAGTACCTACTGCTAGAGGTTAATGTCGATCCAGGTGTAGGATAACTTATCTTAGGTTCAATTGTTGTGGCAGTGAAGGTGTAGTCATTTTTATTCCAGCTACCGTTCACCTTGTACCATAATCGCGCATAAACTTTACGACCGTCGCTAGGAAGACCTGTGACATACTGGGAACTTATAGATGAATCTAAATTTCCACTATTGTAAATATTACTTGTACCTACCGAAGATCCAACCGTTAGTGACCAAGCTGTGACATCAATGCCAACTTTGCTCCAATTAAAATAATGACTAGTAGAGCTAAGTGTTGAGCTAGGCGTTGGAGATGTAAGTTTAGGCACGGCTGTAGCAACAGCAGTATATGTGCTGTCTACAAATGCCCAAGTCCCCTCAATCTCATACCATAACCTTGCGTAGATGGCGCTCGCGTTTGTTGGTAATCCTTCAACAATACTACTCATGGTGTTTGATGCCAGCAACCCACTATTATAATAGTCTTTTGCACCAGTAGCACTACCGACATAAAGCTGCCAACGACTTACACTACTGCCATTATTTAACCAAGAAAATGTTTGTCTAGGCCCTGATAGAATCAAACCAGAAGTGGGTTTAGATATAGATGGTGCGAGAACAGTTGAAGCGGTATAAGAATAATCTTCACTACTCCAATTGTTGTTGATATTAAACCACAGGCGCACATAGACTATACTTGCATCAGTAGGTAAACCTGATGCTACAACACTTGAAATGCTTGCTGGCAAGGAGCTACTCTTGTAGTAATCTTTTGCTCCTTTACTGCTTCCAATATAAAGCTGCCAACGAGTTACAGAAGTATTGTTATCAGTCCAAGAGAAGGTTTCTGTAGCGCCACTTAATGTAGAATTTGGCGTTGGGGATGTTAGAGTAGGCCAGGCTGCTCTGTAGGTATAATCTTTGTATTCCCAAGTGTTATTTAATTTGTACCATAAACGGACATATATGGTATTGCCATTAAGTGGCAATCCTGTAACTACTTTACTCGTTGCACTACTGGGTAAATTGCCACTATTGTAATAATCATGAGTTCCTATACTACTACCAACCTCTAGCCACCAGTTGACAACATTGATGGTGTTGTTAGTCCACTCAAACGTCTCAGAACTTCCACTTAGTATTGTTTCTTGTATTGGAGAAGTTAAAGCAGGGGATGGAATATCACAAGTGTAAACTTTTACATCATCAATATCCCAGCCTGGCATTCCTACTGTGGAATCTGTGCCTGTTCGAAATCTAAAATCAACTGTTGAGCCTGATAGTGTGTTTAGGGAAATGCGGCTAGATTGATAATGACCTTTATAGTCACCAGTAAAAGCACGTATTCTTCCTAAAGGATTGCCGCCATTAAGCGTTGCTGTATAACCATTATCGGTATACATGTAATTAGTACTGTTCCAAGTTGTTCCATTATCAGTTGTATATTCAACTATGCCACCATCAAAATCCTTTTCAAGGTTGCCACTGTGGCTAAAATACATATACGCACTTGATGGAATATCTATACCTAAGTTACTTCGAATACTAGAATCACTTACTTCATTTGCACCACTGCCATGGAGGTGCAGGCTTCCCGAATTAGGGGAGTGGGTACTTAACGACCACGCATCAGGACCTATGTTTGCTGAATGAGTCCAACTGCCGATGCCATTTTCAAAGTTCTCATTCACTAGATAATTTGGTGTAGAACCTACTGGGCATATAGGTACAGGGGGTGTTGGGCAAGGAGGGGTATTCATTTCCACAGCGTCAAGGGCTTTATTTACTTCGGTGCAGTTGGCGGTTGTGATTCCTGCAGTCCCGACCAATGAGCTACAAGCAGAGTTTAAAGCAGTGTACAAATCAGAATAGGTGCTTCCAGATGTTAAAATATTAGTTTGGGCTTCATAGTAAATTTTTGCAGTTTTTGTAATGCCTATGCCGTTGACAGTGATGTTATTAAAAGTATCCCCATCAGCCATGAGATATGCTGCTTTGTTATTTACGCCACTATTAATATGAACGCCACCACTATCTTCAGTACCACAATAATAGTTAGGGCTAGTTATTTTGTCTGGGTGAGCAAATAAAGTTGGATCCTTCATGCTTCTAATAGCACCCAAATCTTCTCCCATTTGCCATTTGACTGATGGAGCATCATTTCCTGCGTTGTTGCTTAAATCAATAAATTCACCCCATAAGTCGGAGAAAGATTCATTTATAGCGCCTGATTCATCTTGGTAAATTAGATTTGAGGTATGGGCTGTGACTCCATGAGTAACCTCATGTCCTGTAATGTCATCAACAGTAAAACCTTGCCCAAATATCATTTGATTTAGTTCATTTATCCAAGCGGCATTCTGATAAGGACACGGAAGTTGAGGGATACAAAATCGAACCGTAGCAACTAGAGTCATTCCAGCATTATCAACACTATCTCTATTATGTGTCGTTAAATAAAAGTCATAAGTATCACCAAAAAAGTCATAAGCATTATCGACATCGGTGATACCTGTTATTGCTTGACCTTCTGTTCTTGCGACAGGTCCAGGAGGAGGGCCTGTTATGGTGATGTCATTTTGTAGGTCATGAATACTGCGACTTTTAGCATCGTATATATTACTGATATGGTTTAGAGGGTGCCCTGTTACTGCATCGATAAAAACATCATGATTGCTTCTTAAGTGGCTACTATCAGCAACATTTATTCGCCACGCCAAACGGTTAATATCAAGCTTCTTGCCTAGTAACTTTGGGTTGTATATCCAAAGCACAGGTTCACCTGCGTACACGGTTAAGTTATCTATGCCATTTTGTGTATTATTTTTTTGAATAAAAATAATGGCTTGTTCTTTTGCGTCTTCTTTATTAATTGATGGTTTAGTTGATAAGCCTAGCTTAGAAGCAATTACTCCATTTGAGCCAGTTACATCTAAGTTTTGATTTAATCTAACAACCATTTGACCAGCAAATACAGGGATGCCCTTGAAGTGTTGCTGGAGTTTTACGGAGTGTTTTCCGCTATTAGCAGTGTCTTTTATTAACGTATAACCAGCCTTATATTGTGCCCCAAAGAGTGACTTATATTCAGTAAGAAAATTTATGGCAACTTCTTTAGGATTTGAACTGGTAAGACCATTGAATGGTTGCTTGATGGAGCTGCCATTTTTTAGTGAAATAAATTTCACATGGTTGCTTTTGTCTTGATAGGTTAGCGAAACTTCGTTAGCAGTTAAGCTATTTAATTTATTAAGTAAGCCATTAAACTCAGGGTTTTTGTTTTGTGCGCTGGCTAAAGCGCTTAAAAGAGTCAAAAAAAGTAGAAGAATATATTTCATTAGCTGGTGGTTCAAAAGTATGCTCCTAATATTCATGCTATTTATTAAAGATATAAATGGTTTTGGAAACGCAGTTTATCATAATTATAAAGACTACTATATTGTTAGTGTAGAGAACCTGACCAACGCCCTTTACTTCTAGATAGTGCTACAGTTATTAATTATTCTATTTTAGTAGGTAGCTGGTATAGCTCTTTCCATTGCGGAGGTAGCACATCATATTTAGATAACAAAGTCACCATATCATCAAAAGACTTCGACCTGAGCGCAATCCTTGCATACGTCGCTATTCCGCCTACATGACTACCCAGCATATTTTTTTGTATGACCAGTTCAGGGTTCTCTTCCATTAATTTTTTATAGGATGCTAGCTCGCTTTTGCTTCTAATGAATCGTTGAAAAACAGTGTTTTCTTCTAAGTTTGAAAAGTCAGGTGTTTCTCCCGCCATAACTTCTACATAAGCTTTAGGGAAGAAATAGCCACAACTTTCTGAAACTAAATGTGGGTAGCCCATGCGATTGGAGTAATCAATAACGTAAATTTCGTCATCTTTTGTCACTCGCATTTCACAATGAATAGCCCCATTTTTTACGCCAAGAGCTTTTGTAAATTGTTTGGCAGACTCAAGTAATTTTGAACGTAGCTTGGGTGCGATAGGAGGGCTGAATAGATACCACGCTGAAGGTAAAGATTTATCAATAATATCGTATTGCTCTTCGGTTAAGGAAAGTGGGGTAAACTCTCCGTCTTTATAAATTCCTTCAACATCAAACTGCCTTCCAATGATTACTGCCTCAATAAAAATACGTCCACCAACCGTTTCATCATTTTCAAGGCTTTTAAGTTTGTCTAAAGCTTCATCAAGATCATTCTTATTTTCTACTATCGTAATCCCACGAGATCCTGTGCCAACTTCGGGCTTTATGACAAATGGAAAAGGGAAATTTTCTGGTGTGTAATCTTCAAGCAAGCACCAAGGAATATTACTAGCTCCAGCATCATCAACAGCTTGGCGAAGTTCAACTTTTGAGTTGCTGGTTTTGTGTGATTTATCGCCATAATCAACTAGATTAAGTTCCTTATTAAGACGGGCCTTTATAGGTAATAAAATGTTACGTTGCTCAACTAATACAGCAATGGGAGATACGGATTTAACTTTTTCTTTTAACGATTCAAAATTGCCAAAAGGATCGCATTGAACCCATCTTTTTGCATAAGGACTTTCAAGCATCGGAAATTTGTGAGATACAACTATTAAATCATAGCCTAAGGAATCAACCGCGCTAGCGACATAGGGCGAACCTTTCCCCTCTCCAAGAGATAACAGAACCATAGTTCCTTTTTTTGAAGATGTTTTTAGTTGACGTTTTAAAATTAAAGCACGACCACGTAGCCCAATTAAATTTGACTTAACCTTTCGAAGGTAGGGGGCTATTTTTAATAATAATTCTCTATTCATGGAAGTTTGTCACAGGTGTTATGGGATAATAAATATTACGAGGGTAGATTGTAAACTGTTACAATCATTTTTGTCTAACAATAGTGCTAGCCTTAAGCCCGTGGCTAATATTGTAATATGGGGTTGGAATGGCTCCAAAGCTACGAACGAAACGATCAATCCCTTTTTGCATGCTTCCTTCAAAGTCAAACACATCAACATGATTAGAGGCTTCCTTAATCGCTGTCCACATGGTTAGTGGCATTGCCCCGCTATCTCTTAATTCGGGGTCTGTTCCGCCAACTAGATAACAAGCAGAGGTTGAATCCCATACTAACAAAAGGCCACTGTGAACAACCCCGTCTTGATCTTCGCCTAACAGAATACATCCACATTTTCTTAGTTCTATCTCTTTGCACAGGTTAGATAATATCTTTCTTGGATAGCCTGGTTTTCTACCTTGGTTAAGCATAGTTTTTTCAAAAAGGTCATAGAGCTTATCTGCATCGTAACTTTTCTTTATTGTAATGTTTTTTTCAGCTCGCTTTATATTCCTTTTGATATTTTTATTAAAACCAGTCCATACAAGATCATGGTCTGAGATGTTTTTTAATAGCGATGTGTATCGTGTGTGCTGGGAAAAACCTTTCCAATATAAAGGGCTCCACCAATCAAATTCTGGCAAAAAATTAACTTTTAAACGTGAGTACTTAGGTAGCTTGTCTACAAGAATAGGGAGTGAATCATCTATAATTTTATATTTTGTGATTTTATTAATATCTTTATTAAGATCAAAATAAATTCCCATGTAAGGTGTTAGTGGAGGTAGGTATATTTCATTTAAGAGCTTGTACCTTTTTCTATATGCGTATACTAAGCAAACTTTGCCATACTTTGACTCATGGGTGACTTCTCCCCATTGTTTTTGGGCGGTAATATCTAGCCACCAAGCTTCTTGGAAAATTGTTTTTTGTAGTATGGGCATAACTACTTACCGCCTTGAAAGTTTTTGTTATTGATAAGTTTCATCAGGTTTTTACTAAAAGAGCCATAAGTAAATTTGCCAGCTCGTTCTCTTCCTTCAGTAATCAAATTATTTCTAGTATTTTCATCTTGGTAAATATTGAGGATAGCTTGAGCAAACTGATCAGCCGATCCAGCTTCAACAATAACAGCAGCATTGCCAACAGACTCTGGCATTGATGTTTCATTAGTGACTACAGCAGGGCATCCAGATGCCATTGCTTCTAAAGCCACCATACAAAAAGATTCAACTCTGCTAGCGCTAATTAAGCAAAGACTCTTATTCATTAATATTGAAAGCTTTGTCTTTTCTAACGGACCAAGAATACAAATCCTCTTACCTGCTCCCAAATTATTAGCAAACTCCATTAAGGGTCGCCATTGCTCTTTTGATTGTCCGCCAGCAACATTTAAGACCCATGGCACATCGGGATGTGTTTCAATAAGCTTTGCTAAAGCTCTAATGCAGATTTCATTATCTTTATGGGGTTGCATGCTACTTACTAGAAGTATATTGGCACTTGGTTCTTTAGTAGTTTCGGTGTTAGAAATATTCTTAGAGTGGATATAAAAATCAGAGTCTATACCAATATATAACACTTGCGGGTTTCGTATTTTGGTATTTATATATTTCGTTGCAGTATCTTTTAAATATTGTGATTCAAAAACATTAATGCTGGCAAATTTACAGGCGAGCTTTGCATCAAACTCTTTAATCTTCTTTGGAAGCTTGTCACTATCTTGGCGCATAAAGCTCAGTAGATTTAAATGATAAACAAATAATTTACAAAATACAGGAATGTAATAGTTAACAGAAATTACTAACAGGTTTCTGTTAATTAGGCTTTTAGGTAAAAAATATAATTTTGAAAGAATATAGCGGATTTCAGAATTACTATCTTGGAAGAATGGTTTTTCATGCACATTATCATGCTCTTTAAAAAAAGAGCTTAGTGCCAGCGATGCATCTTTTGCACCTGTGTAAACCACAATATGATTTTCACTATTTTTAGCCATTGCCTCGATCATAATTTTCGCAACGGTCAAACCACCACCTGGGCGTAACGAGCCAGCATAAAAAATAATATTCAACGAAATTACCGCTTAGTAGCAAAGGGCTTGCATTATACAAACCCTGAGAGAAAGATGTAATTAATATTAAGGAGACACTGATTAAGTCTCATAAAATTCTGCTGACTTAGAAGGTTTCCTCATTTTCACGATTCATTACACTCTTCTCCTACACTCAGTAGATAAGGTTAAAAAATAAACGAATGGAGAAGCCCTAATCTATTATGACTTAATAGATTAAAGGGTTAGGTGTACTGGCTACAGACATATTTTTATATGAACCTGAGCCAATATAAACTTATTACAGAGGGAATTAATTATGAAAAAACGAAATAAAAGTTTAAAAAAACTAGGCATTGCATTATTAATGTCTTTTTCATCTGCGGCATTATTTGCCACTGATATAGCAAGCCCACAGATAGGTGGCTCAGATATATCACTTTCACCCAGTATTAGTTACAGCATAGCGACATTGCGAGTGAGCAGTGATGATGTTGACGTTAGCCAATCTTTTGCATCAGGTGAACAGATTAGTATCGATGTATCCAGTATGGCTGATGGTTTATATCACTATGAATTATCACTCGAAAACAAACAGGTTGAAGGCATTTCAAACGAAGGAGCTGCGAGACAATCAGGTACATTTAGAATTATTAATAGTGTAGCCAGTGAATATAACGAAGCCATCGCTGAGGAAGAGGCTGTGATGCAAGATGAGCAGAAACAAGCAGCCATTACTGCAGAGATGGCCACAATACCTACAAAAAAATGATTTAAGTATTTAACACTTTAAATTATTGCAAACAAAATATTATAAGGTGAAATAAAATGAAAAGCTTAAGTAAATTGAGTCAACAAACACTGCTCTTAGTTAGTCTTGGTTTTATGAGTAATATAGCAACAGCAGATGTCGTTATCGGCGATGATATGTCCGTACATAATTTCTGTGCAAGCAATGGTAGCTTATGTACAGCTAATGAAAATTATAGTGGATCAGGAGTTCTTATAGGTCCAGCAGCTATGAAAATTAAGGATAAAGCTCCCGTTTTTTGGTTTGAAGATACAAATAATAGTGACTGGGGGATCCGAGTGAATTTAGGTCTCTTTACTATTCTTAGTGAATCAGGAAATAGTAAACCATTTATAGTAAAAGGAAATGTAGCGACTACTGGTATGTTAACCATTGATTCAACCGAACGAGTGGGCATAGGTACACAAACACCGGGGGAAACTCTTGAAGTCGCCAGCGCTCAACCAGCTATTAGGTTAAATGATACAAAGCGGGTCGAGTAGATTTGGAAATGGATGGTAATAATTTTATTATCCAGGAAAATACAAATCGTAACAGACTGGTTCTTGAGACCAATGGTGTTGCAGCATCAGTAAATCAAATTTATATGGATTCTGATGGTGATGTAGGTATTCAAGTTGCTAACCCTGTCAGAGACTTAGAAATTGGAGGAGAATCGACCATACGCCTTGTGGACGAGCAGCAGTCTTGGGATATTGGTGGCACTGATGATTTCAAATTTGATATGATACAAGGAGGAATTACTAAGCCAATTATGACCGTTGAGAATGATGACACTGCATGTGGTGGTGCTGACGGAACGGAAGTGGCCCCATGTGTAGGTTTTTTTCAGGCGGGAAACCCTGCTGCTTCAGTTCATATTAAGAAAAATGATGGTCATACCCAGTTATTGGTTGAAGAAGGATCTGGTACAACAGCAGTAAGATCATTAATAAAAATGAAAAATAACGGTGCGGTGGGTTTCCTAATGGAGGATACGGCTCAAGCTGTACAATGGGAGTTTCGCAGCAATTCAGCAGGAAACTTTATATTCAATGATGTGGGTGACTCTGCTGAATTATCATTAAATAAAAACGGCAATATGGTTGTAAAAGGAAATATTGTTGCCAATGGCATTGCACTTACGTCTAGTCGCTCAGCTAAAACAGACTTTACAAAAGTTAAAACTAATGATGTTATGCAAAAATTAGCCAAAATAAAAGTAGAAGAATGGCGCTATAAGGAAGCGGATAAAAATGATCGACATATTAGCCCAATGGCAGAAGATTTTTATTCATTGTTTAAACTAGGCCCTGATAATAAACACATTAACCCCAATGATTTAGCGAGTGTGGCAATTATTGCGGCGAAGGAATTGCAGAAAAAATCAGCTATAAGAGCCGTTGAAACTGCTTCGCTAAAATCAGAAAATGCTAAGTTAAAGCAAAAGTTTGAGGAAAGCACTGTTGCCCTCAAGACAGAGAACGATAAGCTTCAAAAGCGCTTAGCATCTCTGGAAAAGCTAGTAACAAACCTAGCTTCTGCTACTGGACATTTAAACAGTTCTGGTGCAAAAGTAGCTTTAAAATAAGGCCTTTAGAACGATTTAAAGCCCAGCTATTTGCTGGGCTTTTTTATTTGATTTGATTATATAAATATGCACACCCCCCTACTTTTGCATTGTAAAAGATACTTTATAAAGGTGTCTCTATTAGACTCTATAATTGTTATGCTGGAGATTATCTTTCATTTAGGCGATATTGCGTTTTAAGATCACTATGAACTTCTTACTTTTTTTTCCTGAGCTATTACGATTATTAATTAGCCCTGATTTTCTTCTGGTGCTTTTTCTTTTTTTATCCTTCGTTAGTTACTATCGTTACCGCAAACTATCACGGTTATTATTTGCTATTGTGCTTTTTCCTACCATTGTATTAACTTTTCTCCCTGTTGGTGAGTGGTTAATTTACCCGTTAGAAGCAGAGTTTAAAACCAATCCTGAAATACCCCAAAAATTAGATGGCGTAATTGTATTGTCAGGTGGCGAAGAGCCTATTTTATCGAGGTTGTGGGACCAAATAGAATTTGATAAAGCGGTAGAGAGAGACTTATATTTTTTAAAGTTTATGCGCCAATATCCAAACGTGCCATTTTATTTCTCTGGTGGTGGTAAATCAGAATACCAAGGCTATTCCAAGAAACTACTTTCTCAATTAGCAGAATCATTTGGCATAAATGCGGACAGGATTAAGTTTGAGCTGAGATCAACCTCCACAATAAAAAATGTAGAAAACTTGCACAAACTTATTAATCCAAAAAAAGGAGAGCATTGGCTTGTTATTACCAGTGCTTGGCATATGCCTAGAGCTAAATCATTATTTGATGATTATAAGTGGGAAATAATCCCTTTCCCAGTAGACCACTTAGCGCATAAGGGGGAGCTTCTACGGTTTAAGATTAATTTTTCTAATAATTTAGGGATCTTTAAGGTAGCGGTAAAAGAGTGGTTAGGTATTCTCATTTACAAGCTTATCGCTCACTAAGGAGAGACTGCGGCTTCTTTTTGTCTAGGGAGAGACTGATTAAGTCCCATAAAATTCTGATGCCTTCTAAGCCAGCCCTGTAGAGCTTAGCCTAATTCCCTGTCTCCCTAGGTTAATACAATTAAAGAATATCTATTCTTCAATGAGGCTCTTCTTTTGAAGGTTGTTAATAATCTCTGCTACTTCTTCATCAATTGACAACCTACTGGTATTTACAACCATATCGGGCTTTATTGGTTCTTCATAAGGTGCTGAAACCCCCGTAAAGTTCGCTATTTCACCTTTGCGTGCGCGTGCGTATAAACCTTTGGGGTCTCGTTCTTCGCAGACTTCTATATCGCACTGACAATACACTTCGTAAAAATCACCATGAGGTAGTCGGCTTCTTACTTGCTCTCTGTCTTTTCTATAGGGTGAAACAAAGGCGGCTAAAACAATAGTCCCTGATTCAACAAACAGTTTTGATACCTCTCCCACTCGGCGCATATTCTCATTGCGGTCTTCTTCGGTGAAGCCCAAATCAGAGCACAAACCATGCCTTACGTTATCGCCATCTAAAACAGTTACGTTATAATCCATTTCAAATAGTTTTTTCTCAACAGCATTGGCAAGTGTTGATTTACCTGAGCCTGAAAGCCCTGTAAACCAAAGTACAAAGCTTTTATGTTTGTTTTTTTGCTGGCGATGTTGTCGCGTTATATTACTTGCGTGCCAGTAAACATCATCTGTCATAATTATTCTCTTGTTATGAACATTTTTCGATAGTTAGAATATCATAAGGGAGGCGATTAGCCATAACAGCATTAGCCATTTTCTTGCCTTATGTGATTAGAATCATATTACACCCCCCCACTTTTGCAAGCCTTGCAAAAGTGGGGGGGTGTCCCTTCTATTTAT
>JAUUEI010596208.1:0-10406 GCA_032274625.1 Depressigyra globulus
CTACCCCCCCCCCCCCCCCCCCCCTTCCGCAAATTTCAGCTAATGTAGAATTGTATACAGATCAAAAAAGCAAACTTGTTTGTTCATATGTCAGTTTAGTAGTAAATTACGGACATTTTGTCTGTTGTTTTGGGGTGTTTTGTTTTAGACTGAAAGTGCATTTAGCTGCAAATCCCAAATGTCCATCAAATGATTTCGAACACTTCAGATATCGTACTAACTTTTAAAAATCTTTGCTGGGTGTGTTCACCAGTTTGAAACTCGTATTCAGTCTGGCTCATGAACGTGGATCGCCCATATCAGTAAATGTCCTTATGGTCCATGATGCCAAAGACCAATATACATCGTCCAAGACGGTCCAATGTACAGTATTTTCAGACACTAGATATAGCCTGTTGGAACAGGAATGCAGGAAAGACTCGGGGCTGCGGAACGTCATCTGGTGAAAATCTTACGTCTTCACGGTGGATGGACTCCCAGATATAGATCGTTTGATCGTCCAAGAAGCGCCTTCACCTGGGGCGGCAATTCTACGGGGTTGCTTTTGCACAAACTAGATCTTCAACTATTAAGGACATTAAATGTTAACATCCATAACAGAAATATTTTTTAGTGGAATAAATATGTGTAAATTATATCGCTTGGTTTTGAGAATAATTAGGAATGAATAATTAATTGAAAGGCACTTTATGAAGTTTACGGAAACAATCACGAGCTTGCCAAAATTCCCTTTCGACTCTGCCTTGTGCTGACATGTGATTTTGATTACAATAACAGTTTTGTCGTTCGGATTTGAATCCTACCAATTGACAATTAGTTATTTTATATGTTCAGTACGAGAATACTAGCCGAACGCTACATGGTTTAAAGTCCATTCTCATTGCAATCAGATAGTTGTAATGTATTAGCATTAAAAATATATATCTTTATATTACACGTTAAAAACTGGTATGCTTTACTAGCCTAATAGATGGTGTCTGTTTCAGATAATCTAATTAAGCTTCATCAGTCCACACATTTGTTTAAATTGGTGTAGACCACACGCATAGATCTATATGTTAGCGCGTATAAATGGTTAGGCACGTTTTTGTCTTTTAACTGTTGTTATTTAATATATCTGACGTACTTGAAATACGTCGTCATAGAAGAATGCTATTTTGTGAAACAGTTCATTTCAGTATTAATCAGCCTTAAATCTTTCGATCTTTAGTTTCTTGCCGGTGATACGTTTCCATGGTGACAGCACTGGAATTTGCTCGGTACCATCTGCTGACACAACGGCCTGCTTGCCTTGTTGCGGTCTCCAACACGGCAATGTCAAAGAGCATACTCTGATGCTGCCAATTGTAGTGGTGGGATTTTCACGAGTCACGTTTAAGTTGGTTGTGTTTTTCTCCATGCTCACTACCACTCTCGTTTTCGTGTGGCTTTTCGAAACAATATCCAGAGCGAAATTTTGTCCATCAGAGGAGATGTCAATTGTTTTGATGTCTGCTTCAGGAGAACCTTCATCTGGGTTTCCACCACCAAAGAAAAACGCAGGCTGTTCTTCAGGTTTCTCGTCTGGATAAAACATTGCCTGGCCGTTTTGTTGTAATACAAATCTGGCTTCTGCCTTTTTTCCTGGAGACAGAAATGAAGAAAACACCAAGGAATCTACCAGCTTGGATTTCTTCGAGCCATTAATTCGTACTCCCATCTTCTTTGTCCGCCCCTTATCACCAGACCTACCTTCGAGTTTGACCCCAGGGTTATTGGATAGAATCCACTTCTTAGGTCTGTCGGTTTTTATCCCGAACCATCCTCCAGGCGACATTGAAGTGTCTTGAGCCTCCATTTTCACGTAATTCAGTCCAAAAGGTTCAGACGATTTTGAAAAATTTAGATTTATTTCAAAGTTTCTCTTCTTGCCACGTGTGTCCAGTGTAAATGTCCACATGGGCATTGGGTCGCTGCTGTCTTGTATAAGTATGGAGCCCAGTTTAAGGAACTTGTTTGTTAATGTATCTCTGAAACCAGCAGCCATAGTGGTTTGTTTCAAGCAACTAGTTCCAACAGTCAGTCGCCCTCTGAACACTTTCCCCCAAAAATGCTGCATCGTAGAATTCAACGTAAATTTGATAGTTAGGGTGTTGGTGAGTTGAGGATCTATTGTTAATGGAAACATGTTGCTCGTGTTAGTATCATTAAGGGATATCGTGTTTTCACTTGGCTGTAGTTCCCCTCCCATATCATCAACGCATTGGCTACTTCGGTGGCCAATTTCAAAAATGGTGTGATCAATCGGAGTCTGCCTCTTGTGACGTGAAGATGGCTGCTCGGAAGGTGCTCCACTAAACGGTACCGAAATAAAGAGTTGCGTCACAGTAGTTGTGTAAATGTCAAAACGGATCTTTCCATTAGAACAACGTAAATGGTCTCTGCGAACCAAGGTGACAAGAGAATTAGACAGACATTCAAGTGTAAAAGACTCGTTTAGACTTTGAAAATCCCAGGGTTTTACACTTGTTGGGGCCATGCTTGTAGACGACAAAACTCGACCATCGGGGTCAGGTTTGTATGTTGGTTTCTTACTTTGGTCACTGGTAGTTGATGTCTTGTCAGATTCTGGCATAACTGTTGATTCTGTTGATATGTCAGATTCCGAATTAAATGTTGATTTGTCATTGTCTGAAATAGGTACTGTTGATGTGTCCTTGTCTGAAGTAGGTGCTGTTGATGTGTCATTGTCTGAAGTAGGCGCTGTTGATTTGTCATTGTCTGAAGTAGGTGCTGTTGATTTGTCATTGTCTGAAGTAGGTGCTGTTGATTTGTCATTGTCTGAAGTAGGTGCTGTTGATTTGTCATTGTCTGAAGTAAGTGCTGTTGATTTGTCATTGTCTGAAGTAGGTGCCGTTGATTTGTCATTGTCTGAAGTAGGTGCCGTTGATTTGTAATATGCTGAAGTAGATTCCGTTGTTTTGTCAGATTCTGAAGTAGATGTTGATTTATCGGATTCTGAACTAACATTCGATTTGTCAGATTTTGGAGTGGTCATTATTCCTTTAGTAGATATGTCAGATTTTGAAGTAGATATTGATTCTGTCGATTTGTCGTATTCTTCAGTTGATTCTGTTGATGCTGAAGTAAATGTTGACTTTGACGATTTGTTATACCCTGAAGTAGATTTTGTTAGTGTATCTGTTTCTGAAGTAGATGCCATTGATTCTGTCAAATTGTCAAACTCTGGTGTGGATACTGTTGATTTGTCAGCTTCTGAAGTAGAATATTCTAAAGTATACACAGCTGATCCAGTTGGTTTGTCAAATTCTGAAGTTTTTACTTTTGATTCTGTCGATTTATCAAACTCTGAAGTAGATACTGTTGATATGTCAGATTCTTTAACAGATGTTGGTACTGTAGATATCTCTGATTCTGGTATTTGTGTTGACGTTTTCAATTGTCGACTACCAGGATCAGGTTTTGGTGTAGATGAATCGTTTGTCTGTGAACTTTCCGTACTTTGAGTAGGACATTTACCTCTCTTGTGACATCCCTTATTCGTTGATCTGTCCGATTCTGGGGTAGATTCTGTTGACTTTTCAAATTCTGAAGTAGATCCTGTCATGTTATCAGATTCTAGTGTAGATACTGTTGATTTGTCAGATTCTGTAATAGGTGTTGGTTCTGTAGATTGCTCTGATTCCGATTTACGTGTTGATGTTTTTAACTGTCGGTCGTCAGGATCAGGTTTTGCTGTAGATGAATCGTTTTTCTGTGAACTTTCCGTACTTTGTGTAGTAGGACATTTACCTTTGTTGCGACATCCCTTTTTGGTTGATGTGTCAGGTTCTGATGTGTATGTTGATTCCGTTCTTTTGTCTGATTCTAACGCAGTTACTGTTTTGTCTGATTCTGAAGTAGACACTGTTGATATTTCAGATGCTAAAGTAGAGACCGTTGTTTTGTCAGATTTTAAAGCAGATATTGTTTTGTCTGATTCTGTAGTAGACACTGTTGACATGTCAGATTCTGAAGTAGATACCGAAGTTTTGTCCAATTCTGAAGTAGATATTGTTGATTTGTCAGGTTCTAAAGCAGACACTTTTGGTTCTGTCGATTGTTCATAATCTGAAGTAGACGATGTTGGTTTTGTAGATGTGTCAGATTCTGGTGTGGATAGTGTTGATTTGTTAGATTCTGATGTAGATAGTGTTGATTTCTCAGATTCTGGTGTAGATAGTGTTGATTTGTTAGATTCTGATGTAGATAGTGTTGATTTCTCAGATTCTGGTGTAGATAGTGTTGATTTGTCAGATTCCGAAGTAGATAGTGTTGATTTGTCAGATTCTGGAGTAGATTGTGTTGATGTGTCAGATTCGGTAAAAGATGTTGGTTCTGTAGACTTCTTTGATTCTGGATTTCGTGTTGATGTTTTTAACTGTCGGTCATCAGGATCAGGTTTTGCTGTAGATGAATCATTTTTCTGTGAACTTTCCGTACTTTGAGTAGGAGGACATTTGCCTCTCTTGTGACATCCCTTTTTGGTTGATGTATCAGGTTCTGATGTGTATGTTGATTCTGTTCTTTTGTCTGATTCTGAAGTAGACACTGTTGATATGTCAAATTCTGAAGTAGATACTGTTTTGTCTGATTCTGAAGTAGATACCGAAGTTCTGTCCAATTCTGAAGTAGATACTGTTGATTTGTCACGTTTTAAAGTTGTAGGTGTTAGCAACTTGTCAGACTCTGGTGTAGATAGTGTTGATTTATCAGATTCTGATGTAGATAGTGTTGATTTGTCAGATTCTGGTGTAGATAGTGTTGATTTGTCAGATTCTGGTGTAGATAGTGTTGATTTGTCAGATTCTAGTGTAGATAGTGTTGATTTATCAGATTCTGATGTAGATAGTGTTGATTTGTCAGATTCTGGTGTAGATAGTGTTGATTTGTCAGATTCTGGTGTAGATAGTGTTGATTTGTCAGATTCTGGAGTAGATTGTGTTGATGTGTCAGATTCGGTAACAGATGTTGGTTCTGTAGATTGCTCTGATTGTGGTATTTGTGTTGACGTTTTCAACTGTCGACCACCAGGATCAGGTTTTGCTGTAGATGAATCGTTTGTCTGTGAACTTTCCGTACTTTGTGTAGGACATTTACCTTTCTTGTGACATCCCTTATTCGTTGATCTGTCCGATTCTGGGGTAGATTCTGTTGACTTTCCAAATTCTGAAGTAGATCCTGTCATGTTATCAGATTCTAGTGTAGATAGTGTTGATTTGTCAGATTCTGTAATAGGTGTTGGTTCTGTAGATTGCTCTGATTCCGATTTACGTGTTGATGTTTTTAACTGTCGGTCGTCAGGATCAGGTTTTGCTGTAGATGAATCGTTTTTCTGTGAACTTTCCGTACTTTGTGTAGGACATTTACCTTTCTTGCGACATCCCTTTTTGGTTGATGTGTCAGATTCCGAAGTAGATAGTGTTGATTTGTTAGATTCTGATGTAGATAGTGTTGATTTGTCCGATTCTGGTGTATATAGTGTTGATTTGTCAGATTCTGGTGTAGATAGTGTTGATTTGTCAGATTCCGAAGTAGATAGTGTTGATTTGTTAGATTCTGATGTAGATAGTGTTGATTTGTCAGATTCTGGTGTAGATAGTGTTGATTTGTCAGATTCCGAAGTAGATAGTGTTGATTTGTCAGATTCTGGTGTAGATAGTGTTGATTTGTCAGATTCTGGTGTAGATAGTGTTGATTTCTCAGATTCTGGTGTAGATAGTGTTGATTTATCAGATTCTGATGTCGATTGTGTTGATTTGTCAGATTCGGTAACAGATGTTGGTTCTGTAGACTTCTTTGATTCTGGATTTCGTGTTGATGTTTTTAACTGCCGGTCGTCAGGATCAGGTTTTGCTGTAGATGAATCGTTTATCTGTGAACTTTCCGTACTTTGAGTAGGAGGACATTTACCTTTCTTGCGACATCCTTTTTTGGTTGATGTGTCAGATTCTGATGTGTATGTTGATTCTGTTCCTTTGTCTGAATCTGAAGTAGACACTGATGATATGTCAAATTCTGAAGTAGATACCGAAGTGTTGTCCAATTCTGAACTAGATACTGTTTTGTCTGATTCTGAAGTAGATACCGTTGATTTGTCACGTTCTGAAATAGATACCGAAGTTCTGTCCAATTCTGAAGTAGATACTGTTGATTTGTCACGTTTTAAAGTTGTAGGTGTTGGCGACTTGTCAGATTCTGGTGTAGATAGTGTTGATATGTCAGATTCTGGTGTAGATTGTGTTGATTTGTCAGATTCTGTAATAGGTGTTGGTTCTGTAGATTCCTCTGATTCCGATTTACGTGTTGATGTTTTTAACTGTCGGTCGTCAGGATCAGGTTTTGTTGTAGATGAATCGTTTGTCTGTGAACTTTCCGTACTTTGTGTAGGACATTTACCTTTGTTGCGACAATCTTGTTTGGTTGATGTGTCAGGTTCTGATGTGTATGTTGATTCTGTTCTTTTGTCTGATTCTGAAGTAGATAGTGTTGATTTGTCAGATTCTGAAGTAGATAGTGTTGATTTGTCATATTCTGAAGTAGATAGTGTTGATTTGTCAGATTCTGGTGTAGATAGTGTTGATTTCTCAGATTCTGGTGTAGATAGTGTTGATTTGTCAGATTCTGGTGTAGATTGTGTTGATTTCTCAGATTCGGTAACAGATGTTGGTTCTGTAGACTTCTTTGATTCTGGATTTCGTGTTGATGTTTTTAACTGTCGGTCATCAGGATCAGGTTTTGCTGTAGATGAATCATTTTTCTGTGAACTTTCCGTACTTTGAGTAGGAGGACATTTGCCTTTCTTGCGACATCCCTTTTTGGTTGATGTGTCAGATTCTGATGTGTATGTTGATTCTGTTCGTTTGTCTGATTCTGAAGTAGACACTGTTGATATGTCAAATTCTGAAGTAGATACTGTTTTGTCTGACTCTGAAGTAGATACCGTTGATTTGTCACGTTCTGAAATAGATACCGAAGTTCTGTCCAATTCTAAAGTAGATACTGTTGATTTGTCACGTTTTAAAGTTGTAGGTGTTGGCAACTTGTCAGATTCTGTTGTAGATAGTGTTGATTTATCAGATTCTGATGTAGATAGTGTTGATTTTTCAGATTCTGGTGTAGATAGTGTTGATTTGTCAGATTCTGGTGTAGATAGTGTTGATTTATCAGATTCTGATGTAGATAGTGTTGATTTGTCAGATTCTGGAGTAGGTTGTGTTGATGTGTCAGATTCGGAAACAGATGTTGGTTCTGTAGACTTCTTTGATTCTGGATTTCGTGTTGATGTTTTTAACTGTCGGTCGTCAGGATCAGGTTTCGCTGTAGATGAATCGTTTTTCTGGGAACTTTCCGTACTTTGAGTAGGACATTTACCTTTCTTGTGACATCCCTTATTCGTTGATCTGTCCGATTCTGGGGTAGATTCTGTTGACTTTTCAAATTCTGAAGTAGATCCTGTCATGTTATCAGATTCTAGTGTAGATACTGTTGATTTGTCAGATTCTGTAATAGATGTTGGTTCTGTAGACTTCTTTGATTCTGGATTTCGTGTTGATGTTTTTAACTGCCGGTCGTCAGGATCAGGTTTTGCTGTAGATGAATCGTTTTTCTGGGAACTTTCCGTACTTTGAGTAGGACATTTACCTTTCTTGTGACATCCCTTATTCGTTGATCTGTCCGATTCTGGGGTAGATTCTGTTGACTTTTCAAATTCTGAAGTAGATCCTGTCATGTTATCAGATTCTAGTGTAGATACTGTTGATTTGTCAGATTCTGTAATAGATGTTGGTTCTGTAGATTGCTCTGATTCCGATTTACGTGTTGATGTTTTTAACTGTCGGTCGTCAGGATCAGGTTTTGCTGTAGATGAATCGTTTTTCTGTGAACTTTCCGTACTTTGAGTAGGACATTTACCTTTGTTGCGACATCCCTTTTTGGTTGATGTTTCAGGTTCTGATGTGTATGTTGATTCTGTTCTTTTGTCTGATTCTGACGCAGTTACTGTTTTGTCTGATTCTGAAGTAGACACTGTTGATATTTCAGATGCTGAAGTAGAGACTGTTGTTTTGTCAGATTCTGAAGCAGATACTGTTTTGTCTGATTCTGTGGTAGGCACTGCTGAAATGTCAGATTCTGAAGTAAATCCTGTCATGTTATCAGATTCCGAAGTAGATACTGTTGATTTGTCAGATTCTAGTGTAGATAGTGTTGATTTGTCAGATTCTGGTGTAGATAGTGTTGATTTGTCAGATTCTAGTGTAGATAGTGTTGATTTATCAGATTCTGATGTAGATAGTGTTGATTTGTCAGATTCTAGTGTAGATAGTGTTGATTTGTCAGATTCTGGTGTAGATACTGTTGATTTGTCAGATTCTAGTGTAGATAGTGTTGATTTGTCAGATTCTGGTGTAGATAGTGTTGATTTGTCAGATTCTGTAATAGGTGTTGGTTCTGTAGATTGCTCTGATTCCGATTTACGTGTTGATGTTTTTAACTGTCGGTCGTCAGGATCAGGTTTTGCTGTAGATGAATCGTTTGTCGGTATACTCTCAGTACTTTGTGTAGGACATTTCCCTTTTTTACGACATCCCTTATCTGGTGTGATTGTTGATTTGTCATATTCTGACGTAGATGAAGTTACGTTGGCAGACATGGTTGATTTGTCAGTACCCGAAGTAGACACAATTAGTTTTGTAGATTTTTCATATTCTGAAGTAGATGTTGACTTGTTATATTCTGAAGTAGATGTTGATTTGTCAGATTCTGTAGTGGACATGGTTTTGTCGAATTCTGAGGTAGACGATGTTTTCTTGGATTCTGATGTAGATGGTATTGATTTGTCATGTGGTGTAGATTTCTCTGAGCTTGGTTTACTTGTAGATGTTTTCAGCTGTCGGTCATCAGGATCAGGTTTTTCTGTAGAAGAGTCCATACTTTGAGTAGCACAGTTACCATTCTTGCGACAACCATTATCTGGAGGACCTGGATTAACTAATGTTGATTTGTCTGATTCTGCTTTAGACGATGTCGATGTTGACGTAGTTGCTGTTGATGTGTCCGTTTCTAAAGTCGATGCGTTTGATTTGTCAGATTCTGATGTTGATTCTGTAGATTTGTCCGGAACTGAAGTAGATACTGTTGACTTGCCAGGGTCTGAAATATATCTCGTAGATTTGTCAGATTCTGATGTTGATACTGTTGATTTGTCAGATTCTAAGGTAGATACTGTTGATGTGTCATATTCAGAGGTAGATGCTATTGGTTTTTCAGATTCTAAAGTAGGCGATGTTGATTTGTCAGATTCTGAAGTAGGCGATGATGATTCATTTAGTGTGTAACTCTCTGCAGTAGATACTGTCGACAGGTTAGATTCTGAAGCAGACATTGTTTTACCAGATTCTGATGTAGATTTTGTTGATTTGTCAGATTTTGAAGTATCTGTCATTGATTTATCAGTTTCTGTAGTAGGCGATTTTGATTTGTCAGATTTTGAAGTAGATGTTGATTCAGTCAAGTTGTCACTTTCTGAAGTAGATACCGTTGACAAGTAGGATTCTGAAGTTGACGTTGTTTTCCCAGATTCAGACGTAGGTGCGGAGACTGAAGTGTCAGTAGCTTTCTCCGACTCTGATTTTTGTGTTGATGTTTTCAACTGTCGGCCATCAGGATCAGTTTTTTCTGTAGATTTAGCCGATTCAGAAGTAGATGCTGTAGATTTACCAGTCTCGGAAGTAAACACTGTGGATGTACCATGGTCCGAAGTAGATATCGTTAATGTATCCAATTCTGAAGTAGATTCTGTTGATTTGTCATATTCAGAAGTAGACACTCTAGATGTGTCATAGTGTGATGTAGATGTTGTTGATTTGTAATAGTCTGAGGTGGATTTATGTTCTGAAGTCGGTGTTTTTGATTTGTCATAGTCTGCTGTAGATGTTGATTTTGTCGATTTTTCAGTGTCTGAAGTAGTTGAATTGCTCTCAGTGCTAAAAGTCATACTCGACTGGGTAGTATCCGTGGTCCCAAGTAACCGTTCTTCTGGGTTGCGTTTGGTTGGTGTGTCTGTAGGTTTGTCGGAATCCTTCCCAGTGATACAGGTCACCCCACCTGCAAATATACATTGAAAATGCATGTACATGTAATAAAAAGGGTAATTAAAAGTTTCGTTTTTTTAAACATTTATATCGGTACAAATACATGTACATGCCAGGGTTTGGGTCCTGTATCACGTTGAACATAAATAATATTTACATATAAACTATAAAATATATTTGGTTTTGCAGAGAGAGTGAGAGAGAGAGAGAGAGAGCGAGAGAGAGAGAGAGAGAGAGAGAGAGAGAGAGAGAGAGAGAGAGAGAGAGAGAGAG
>JAUUEI010596319.1:0-10405 GCA_032274625.1 Depressigyra globulus
ATTTTGATAAGTAATATGCTTTAATATATCAATATGTCGTAAAGTTATATACATTTTAACATCCCGTATCCCTAATTATCGATCCATTTTACATCATGTTGATGTTTTTTAAAGGTCAAATTTCTCATTTATTGCCATGAATCAGAATGTTCACCCTGATTTTTCTTATGGCCCAGGTTTCGATTGAAACATATTTTATTGCATACAGAACATAAATGGATTGGGCACAAGTTGTCCAAGTTACGAGGCCCTCTCCCAGGTGGTCCCCTGACTAAATATCAAGGGAGATTTAGGGGACTTCTGTTCCCAGCTCCAGGACTATACATTGCATTAATGTTGCCAGGATCTACTCAACAGACTAATTAAGCAGAATATTAATATAGCAGGGTCATTATTGACATCTGGGGTAAGGCAGAGTACTTTGGTGCCGAACAAGATGTTCTGGTATCGACTTTTGCTCTTCAACTGTCGTTATATTGCTAGCAGCTCTTGAAAATATTTCGTCAAAACCGGGTGGTACTTAGCTCATTCTGAAGCCGGTCTACATGTATAGTGTCGACCAATGTCTGGAACTCTATGACACTACATGGAAGAAAGATTACAAACCTTCAACACCCAATGTCGTTGTGGTGTCACCCACGCGACACGTGAAAGAGCAAGCCGAACCCGACCAGAAACAAAAACAAGAGAAAAGTGGTATGGGAAAGAAAGCATCAAAACGAAAACAACAACAACGGCAGAGTTGGAAACGATCGAAGCATTTCTAAACAAAGTCATTTCACTTTGAACAGATCAATTAAAATTAGGGTTTATTTTATTGTTGCCACCATTGTCTATATAAAGGTGTAATATTCACAGCGATCTCATATCGAGCGTGATCATCAATGTGTCACAATGTATTAGAGAAAGTGTCCAGAATGTGGAAAGATCTTTTCCAGAGAAGACAACATGATGAGACATAAAAAGGTTTTACATTCGTCTCCTCCTCCTCCTTTCCCTCCTCATGTCCCTCCTCCTCCTCACCTCTCTACTCCTCACCCCTCTACTCCTCACCCCTCTCCTCTTCATCCTACACCACCACTCATCTTGCTACATCCCTTCGCGATTTATGTCGGGTTGTACCGTTTAGTAAATCAGAGGTACCCTACACCAGGAGAAAATACCCTGAATGCAACTTTATCCAGATGAGAGGGTTACATTATTCTATTATTAAAACCAACACAGTTTACCAACAGTTACATGCGACTTGAAATTCCTGGACTTCAATGCACGGAAGGGTCTATTTTTAGCACTTCTCGCAAGCATCAACGAGTGAACATACGTTGTACATACCAATTATGACTGTTTAGAACATGTGGGATGGGGTGGGGTGGGTAGCTTCCAGCATGGGTGGGTTGGGGTTACATCATGAGGGGTGGCTAAGTACACCCTTCAACCCAGTGAGAGTTACTCCGTACTACTTTTAGATCTGAGCTATCCCCGCTGTTGGAAAGGTACCATACGGAGGGTTACGTTTTCCCATGTTAATCCTATGGGCCAATCTGTCTTAGAAGTGTCATAATAATAATACTACTGTAATGAATATAACAGATATTTTATTATTGAGATGTAAACCCAGTATCTACCATCCAGTATTAGGTTTTAACATAACAGACTTCCTTGACATCTTTTTATATTCATAGAGATGTCTTTACAGTGTAATGAATAGAAATTTAATTACTGAGACGAGAAGCCAGCACCTACCAGCCGGTATTAGGCTTTGATACACCTCAGTGACTATATGCTCACCCGTGACATCTGAATGAGAAACCTCAACACAAACACCGAGAAGCCAGGAAGATCCTCATGGAGTTCTGCAGAGCAGAATACAGATCTCTCGAAATCACACAGCTGTGTGTTCAGGAACCACACGAAGTGATGAAGCTCTGCCCACGATGGATCGGGTACGCCACAGTGCCTTAAAAATGAAATGCAAAAAGATATTAAAAGTAAAATACAAACATACATTAATATTATACCTTAAACCGTTTGAGTCCACAACTGTCATTTCCCATCAGTTTTTGCAGTGGGCTTAGTTTGACAACTGCGGAAAGTGTACAATGGTTGATTCTGGCAGTATAAAGAGGAAATTGTGACCACCTACTATACTGCCCTACTACCAGCGATTGTTAAGTTAGTTCCGTGGGTCAAACCAGCTTTAATGGAGGTCATTGAAGAAAATCTCAGGTGGGTGAATGGAAGTATAGAAAGACTCCATCCATGGAGGAAGTTGAGACAGGAAGGTGATGGTGTGGACAGCTCAGAAGACAGAGTCAGAGGAAACTGTCCAAACAGGGACAAAGAAGAGTGAAAATTACAGGAAAAAGTTTCTTTTATATTAAGATGAAAATGATAAGATGAGAACGATGAATGATTGTGCAAGCCAGCATCCAACAGCTTGCCACTGGACAGAGCTCACTATCACTGGCTAAATTAATTGCAAGTGATTAAGAGAAATTTTTAAAACCAAACACTAAATTAATAATTGAAAAGATTTGTTGGAACTCAACTTAACGAGAATATAATTTAACATTGCAAAATAAACTTTAATAGTATCATGACAAAAGATTTTTAACTGAAACAACATTGATTAATAGTTTGAAGGATGATGATCGCTAACCTTAGAAGTGTCACAAGACATTGGGCTGGATCTCCTTGTGGTGTTGATGGATTGATATCAGTCAGACTGGCTTTATTTTCCTGTCGAGACAAATACTGGAAGGGCCGCTGATACACATCACTGTGGAACTCCTCCACATCAAATAACAGGTCGTATGTCTCATAATCTAAAGGAAATATTTTCGCATTTAGATTTTCAGTTTTAATTAAATTAAAGGAAATATTTTCTACTTTACATTTTCTTTACGGTAATAACTCAAGGGTGGATGTGATTTTTCCAAAAAATGCCTGAAATTTTCTAACAAATTTTCGAAAACCCCAGGTAAAAGTTTCACGGCAGGCCAAAAATACCGGCAGGCCAAAAATACCGGAATTCCGGTAAATACCGGACAACTTGCACCCTTGACAACTGACAGAAATAAATCTGGCTTATTAAATTTCAATTAAAAGCTGTTTCTGTCTTAAAACCATCCACCTTAAATGAATAACAAAATTAAAGTAATAATGAAAATTTGATGTTTCATCTGCATAGATTTTTTTAGGAGAGTAAATAAAACAGAAAAATCACCACCAGAATAAAAGTCTGTTACATAAAGAGTGCACACGATCGACAAAACCATCATCACTATCAAAATCGTATTTCTGCACAAGACAAGAGTCAAAGTGGAAACAGTCAATAAAACTTCAACAATAAACAAATCACCTACAAAGACATACATTGCTAAAACAGATCTTCTGTTGAATAGAGAGAACACAGTAACAGCTAATACCAACCATCAGGTCTACTGGTGTTCGTCAGAATCTGCAAACTGTCTTTCGGAGACCAACATGTCACATGTGGCAGAATTTCAAATATAGGATGTATCAACCGTGCATTTGTTTTCTGTGGAAATCAAATTAATATCAAGTATAAACCATTGTAACACATATGGAACATTTGAAAATATCAGAATTTTGTATAAATACAGCTATTTTAAATATGCATAGTATTGTTATGCTTAGTGTTGTGAAAATTACTATCCACTATTCAGTAGATCACAGGGTTCGAATTTCAGCACGGCACACTTTGTAATGCCTACCTGGTTTGTCCCTGTGCCCTTACCATGTATTTGATGTTGTTTTAAAGGTATCCTTGCTTGTCTCAATAAACAATGTCAATTTTAAAAATATATTAAAAAACCTATATTTCTTAGCATTTTTTATTCTAAAATGTTTGCGTTTAAACTTCCGGCAATAACAATCCAGGAACCTTGAAATGATTTTTATCTGAAATAAACTTGATAGAAATTATGTTGCCTTGGTTCCTCCTTTTTGAAGACAGATTTTGCCTTAGTGGCCATCCAACTTGCATTGCCTTAGTGGCCATCCAACTTGCATTGATTCCCAAATTTTGTTATTACAACAAAATTATTTTCTTCATACAATTGGGAATTTATAGTAGAGAAATGGGGAATTTATAGTAGAGAATTTGGGAATTTATAGTAGAGAAATTGGGAATTTATAGTAGAGAAATGGGGAATTTTCACTGCCATGTGCTCTAGGGAAGGGGCCGATGTGCAGTACCATACACTGCCTCAATAATTCCTTCTTGTATAATCAATTAGAAGATTTACAGTTCTTTTTGATAAACAGCTGCCTCTTGCAACATGATAATTTGATCCTTGATTTAAAGCAAATTCTTGTTGTGCTCCTTCTCAAATTAGAAATTAAACCATGTTGTAATGGAGAAATATCTTTTAAAATTACGCCATTTAGCGATACCATCAGTAAACAGACACACACTACTCACTCTCTTGTGCCTGATATCTGAAATGGGAATTATTTCAACTGGTGTATGACATTGTGTGAGGTACACCAAAAATATTTATTGTGAGGCTTGTAATCCTAAATTTGGTTTAAAAATATAATCACTTTGTTCAAATATAATAATCAGCAACTTCGTTATTTAGCGGGGTGGGATATAGCTCAATTGATTGAGCAGATGCCCGAGGTGCTTGGGTTGCAGGATCGAACTTCCTTGGTGAACACATCTATTGGGCTTTTAGTCATTCCAACCAGTGACTCATAACTGGTATGCCAAAGGGTGTGGTATGTACTGTCCAGTCTATGGAAAAATAAAAATAAAAGATCTTTTGCTACTAATGGGAAAATGCAGCGGGTTTCCTTTGACTCAGTGTCAAAATCGCCATATGCTTGACATCCAATAGTCGATAATTAGTAAATCAATTAGCTTTTTTCCCCGCTATTTAGCAGCATGCATAATACACACAAAATAAGTGAGTAGAAAAATTCAAAGTAAAACAATTGTAAAAAATGAAACTATAGGTAGGAGGTGGAAGCAAACCCAAGATACTCACTCTCTTGTCTCTGACATCTGAAATGGGAATTATTTCAACCAAGTAAAGATCCATGGCAGAACGGAGCCAGATACGTCCTTTTTCGTTTGACACTTTCCCCAAAATCAACAGATTAAACAACAGGTAATCCAATCCCTCCTGGACCTGAAATGAAAAATATTCATATTAGAACTTTTACTAGATGGTTAAATATCTGCTCCAAAATAATTGTTTAAAGAGCCCCACTAATTTAGGTTGTGTTTTACCCCAATATATTTTCAGAAGAAAAACCATGGCATGGAATATAACTGAAAATATCAATGTGTTTACCTCATATGATATGTTTAAGTGGAAAATCCTTGGAAAGACTTGTCCAGGTTTCAGCGTGTGTGGCAACAGCTTGTCAGCAACGTGTGTCATCACCACATTCTTCTCATACAGAGGAATAGACACAGATACGTCTTTACGCCGCGACGTGCCGGGATTCAGATTTCTCAGGTCGGCTTCTCGGCGCTTCTTATACAGAGTCTTTCCAATACCAGCTCTTTTCGATTTCACAACACGCACTGTGGAGCTACAAATATTGAGTTATTTTATTAAAGGATTCCTGTACTTAATCATGAGAAAGGATTGATTCAAGTAAACTTCCAGGACTTTCCAGGACTGAAAGTATGAAAGTTCCGTGATATTTAAATTCTATGATTTCAATAAACCACAATAATAAATCAGAACATTTATTTTATTTTAATGCTACACACTACAATTCATGATTTTTGGTACAATATGTCAAATTCTATATCAAGAATCACGGGAATATCTTTTACATGATCGTCTTGGAGTGGCAATCCTCCCATTAAAGGTTGTTCATGGAGACAATCATGACCTTGCCAAAATACCCTTTCAACTCTGCCTTGTGCAGAGATAGGTATTAATTAGGGTAACAGTTTTGTCATTCAGAATATATAAGCTTGTTTGTTGGTGTGGGTGGGGTTTTTTTGTTGGGGGGAGGGGGGTTAGTAATGATGCCCTTAACACATTTTAATCATGGTTATACTAGCATCAGACATATGGTTACATTGAAAAAAACAAAATGACTACCTAGACCAACCACGGATCAGACGATGACTGTGCCACTAGGCTATGCTGTCCACCTGTTATATAAGCATGTGCATATTTAAAACTCATAAAACTGACTCATAAATACGGGCTAATATTCTAAGTTTTCTAAAATTACATCTTGCACTTGATGTAAACAGTAAAAGTCCACCTCAGTGTATGTTAATGCACAATACCAGCATTAGCATTCCCAGTGGATAGTTTGTTTACAATTGTATCTGGTCAAGGCGTCAATCTCAGACTCCTTACAGGAGAAAGCAATGTGACTGTTTCACATATATATTCTTGGATTAGCTTTCTTCAAGTAAAATAAAACTTAATTATCTGGAATCATTCAAACATTTGAAAATAACCAGACACTTTTTATTTGGATAAACTCTCTTCCTAAGAAACACTGCAAAAAAATATTTTGCGTTAAAAATAAGATTTCGTGACTTGCATGTGAATTTTTCCAGATAAAATAGTTCTGTTTTATAATAAACTGAACATAAAATTAGACAAAAACATATTACAAGGTAAACAAATCTTTGCTTTCAAGTCCCTAAGCATTTTGACAAAAAAACCACTTCTGGTTTAAAAAAAAAAAAAACAATTCAAAGAAAGTTGCTGAATGAACGACCCAAATTAATATTGCTATCTGCCAACTATTATGACAGATGACAAGCAACATCCAAATTTTGATTGTGATAAATAAAAAAAAGCTAGCATTATTGAGTAATCTTTATTGTTCAATCTCCATCACCAATTTTCGCTGTTTCTTGAAAATCAGCTAATGCAGAACTGACCATTTGAGATATCTAGGCTGCTGAACGGAACAGACAACTGTCTGATTAAGAACAACTCTGGACTAAATATCAAAGAGACAGTCAAGTCTGCCATTGATACTTAAAAAAGACACGTTTTCAAACTCAGTCAATGCATGGTGTTCTGATTGACATCTACATACAAATAATAGTTTAAGTCATTTCCTCCCATAATGAAATAATAGGAAGAAGTGGGGCAGATTCTATTGTTACCTAGAGTACTCAAGTACAAGCATAGCACTGACTTTAAATGTGTCAACATCAGTGATCATAAAATTTGATTGTATTCAAAACATTCTCCAGTAGTTCGGTTTAGCAGTATAATTATTTATACAATATCCAGTAAATTATTATCAAAAAGTTGACATAATAATCATGGGAAAAAAAATTCTGGTTCTGTGGTTTTGCTGACAGGTAGCGACACGCTGCCGATCACATTACTGTGAAATCCACCCATTTGAGAAATATTCTGATGATAAACTTTGAAATATTTCATGTTAATGTTCTGTTTTATTATTATAATATTTTAAATTTAAAAATTAAAAAAATATTTGTAAATCCGAACGTCAAAATTTTATCTCTGCACAAAGCAGAATCAAAATGGAATTTTAGCAAGATTGTTTTCATAAACTACTACCAAGTGCCTCATCTATGGGAGGATTGCCACTCTGAGGTGATCATCTAAAAGGCTGCCCCAAAGAACTAATAACCGAGTTTCATAAATATTCATTTTTAACTTTAGGAAATCTGAACGATAAAACTATTATTGTAATCAAAATAGTATCTCTACAGAAGGCAGGTACAAAAAACATTTTCACAAGCTCGTGATTGTTTGCATGAACTACCATCAAGTGCTTATTCAATGAGAGGACTGCCACTCCAAAGCAAAAAATGGACTTACATTTTCAGTTTAAAATTTCCAAAAATGTCCAATTAAATTTCTAAATTTCTAAATATCTGAACTATATAAATATCCCTTTTAGTTTGTGGAACTGCTCCATGGGTTTCCAGCATGATACATCATTCAACCAGGTTACATGGTTTAAAGAGATGGTTTACTACAGTTTAAACAGATACACATAACGTCTAACAAATAACACCGACTTACTGTGCAAAATCAACGTGTGAAGCTGATTTTGTATCCTTCTGAACGTGAACGTCTGTAAACTTCTCTGTGAGGTATTCTTTGACATTCTTTACTTTGATTATCGGCGGCTGACACCGAAACCGATCTAGAGCAGCTACAAGACGAGCTCGGAACTCATTTTCTGATGAACACAGAACTACAAGTTTGTAGTCAAAATCCTGAGCTGTAACGAAAGAGAATAATAGTTCATTAAAGAATCTTTCAGAAATCATAATTAAAAATTAAACCTTTATGCAAAAAACAACTTCTACAAAATGAAATTAAAATTAAGATATGGGCATTTTACTATGAAGTAAAGGTACATTAGAATTGGTGTAGTAGATTTAAATCTTGCCAATTTGTGTTTTTACCCAATATTAGTCTTCAATATTTCAACAAGAGTTGTATTGAGAGAGATATAAAATAATGTATACTATTTTAACAAATATTGCATGCTGTGTGTCCTCTATTACATTTTTACTCGAAATAAAAGAAGTAATGTTTGGACATCAAGTATTTAATAAGAATGATTTTCAGTCAAAGGTAAATTCCTGCTGCATTCATCTTTAAAACCAAGCTTACCATTTGCTTTTTCAATATAATCAATGAATTTCTTTTCTATCTTTTCTTCAATTTCATATTTCAAGAGGTCAGAATATCCCAAACAGTGGATTTTACCCAAAGGGCTGAAAAATGCTCGTCGAAGGAAAATGTCAACCTGCAATTAAACATAAATTATCAATAAATAACGACCAAAAAAAATGCCAATCAGTACAGCTCCCTATAAAGTGATGATGCTAGGGGGAAATTAGGCTGAAATATAGTCACCAAGTTTCAATAGCCTTGCTGTACACCCATCCTTACGCCACCCTTTCAAAACCAGGAGAATTAAGATCCAATGGCCTGAGCAAACCATTCACGTTGATGAATAAAAAAAACATTAACAACAAAGATTTTTTTTTATTATTTAAGTCCAGTGAAATTATTTTTCAGTATTCATGTTTAATGCAGGAAAGACATTGCATAATTTAAATTCGTTATTCAAGTGAAAGCAAAAAAGTTAAATTTAGGCCTTTAATATAGCTATCATGTGAAAGCACAAAAATACTTGCCTCATCAAAAGTAGTTTCTGCAGTACACAACAAAACCTCATCAGGTCGAGGCAGTGGTTGGTTGGGGTCTTCGACATACATATGAAGAACAGCATTCAGCACGTCACCTACAAATGATAAACATTCAGCTTATTAACTGAAAAATGTAAACATTCAGCATATTAACTGAAAAAGATAAACATTCAGCATATCACCTACAAAATATAAACATTCAGCACGTCACCTACAAATGATAAACATTCAGCTTATTAACTGAAAAATGTAAACATTCAGCATATTAACTGAAAAAGATAAACATTCAGCATATCACCTACAAAATATAAACATTCAGCATATCACCTACAAAATATAAACATTCAGCATATCACCAACAAAATATAAACATTCAGCATATCAACTACAAAAGATAATCATTCTGCATATCATCCATTAAAAATAAACATTTATCATTTCACCTATAAAAATATAATCATTAAATTCAAAACTGAATTGTCCATGCTCTAAATTGTTGATACTGAAAATACTGTACGTATTAGAAGCCATACCATGAGCCATACCATGAGCCATGCAATCTGTTTCCACAGGACACTAAGACATAGTAAAACACTGAAAAAGGTATAAGCACCAATATTCCAGTGATAAATAAATTGTTAATGCTTACTTGTTTGACAGACCATCAAGTTTGGAGTTCTTGCTTTGAGCTGTATGGGAAGTTTTCGATTTAGAGACTGGTTGCCTAGAAAACAGACAAGAATACTTACTAACAAGAATAAAATAGATACAGGTAATATAATAGCTGTTCTAACTCTCCACTAAGTAAGTGCCCATGAAATCTTTTGGTAGACAAATTAAAGACAAAAGAAGCAAAGTATTAAATCATTAAAATCGACATTTGACTAAAACTTTGCCATATTTTATCTTATGCGAATTAACCCTTGCACCTTAAAAAATACACTTATTTTATTTCTACATAGCGGTATATGTCATTTGTACCTGCATTTGGAATATATGGGGAATAATATCGAGAATCTTTATAATTATTCCTATAAATTTATTAAAAGTCTAAAAAACACTTTTTTTTTGTTTAAATATATATTTTTAATTGTACAAATAAATCATAGTGATTCAAACAAAATGACCGAGTTTTAACATGCCAGTTGATACAATTCTTAGACTATGATAGCCACTGGGTGTTTTTCTCGACGTAATCATGCGTCCGACGCCGATATAACCGTATTTACATTTGTAAATTAA
>JAUUEI010596430.1:0-10404 GCA_032274625.1 Depressigyra globulus
GTGTGTGTGTGTGTGTGTGTGTGTGTGTGTGTGTGTGTGTGTGTGTGTGTGTGTGTGTGTGTGTGTGTGTTTAGAACAGTGGCGGATTAGGCCTAAACCGTTGTGAAACCCGTAGCAAAATGCAAATATAATTTAAAAAAAAAAATAATAATAATAATAAAAATGTGTAGACACCATCACTGTTCACCAATACACAACTTAAAATGATTTCTGATAGGTCAAACCCCATTTACATACCCACTGAAGATATACATATTACGTTTAGCTGCTCGTGTTTGTGTTGCATCTAATTCGTATTGTAATATGTCATTTATATGGTTTTCATAGTCGTTACATTCGATACTATAGTCAAAATGACATTTAGATTATCCAATATGGCCGAAATCCAATATGGCGATCTAACTATGCTTTCTAATATGTATGACAAGAAAGTAAAGTTTGTTTTAACGACGCCTCTAGAGCATATTGATTTTTATTTTAAAGGGATAATGTCTAGACTTTTTTTAATATTTAATCGTTTAGAATGTATCACCCCGACCCGTTTTACACGTACATAGCCCAGAACACTGTACTCGGCACAAAGGTACACCCATATGAATTACACGTAAAAGCATTATAACAGTGTTTGCTGTTTTTCATTCGTCCCGTTAAGGTCCTATCAAATTGCGTATGCGATTGGCTTTTTAAAAGAAATCACGTGTTCAAATGCAGATGTAATTTACACTATTCCAAAAAATATATATGGACACCGAAATATAAAAAATACCACACTGATTTATTTAAATTAATTAAAATTGTATCATTCAAGGAATGCCTCCTTTTAAAACTGTACTGTTACACATAACTATAAAATGTTCAAAATATTAAATGGAAGTGTCATAACATATGCAATTTCAACAAACACAATGTTCTTTACCCAAACACTACATAGATGAATGTTCCGTACATTTTCTAGATCAGTATATCCAGCCTCTGAACATGGCGATTCAAATTTTGAATTGCGAAGAAACTTTCACAATAACCGTTGATAAAGCAGTCTTGAGAGTTTATTAAAGTTGAAAGTGTGCTTGAGTTTTGCTTTAATACACGATGTTAAATTATGGGAAAGAGGATATTCTAGACAATGTCCTTTTAATCATCGGATATTGGACGTAAAACAGATGATAATTCTGACATATGTCTTTTAGAGAAAACCCGCTGCCACCACATAGGCTACGATTTCCGATAAGCAACAAGGGATCTTTTATATGCATTTTCCCTTACACAGGACAATACACACCACAGCTGTTGGTATACCAGTCGTGGGGCACTGGTTGGAACGGAAAAAAACAATTGATGGGTTCACTGAAGAGGTTCGATCCTACGACCGCGGCACCTCGAGCAAGCGCTCCACGACTGAGCTAGATCACAATTTTGATAACAAAGCATAGAATAAAGCCATAACATGTTACCTTCACTTTGGTCCTAAACGTAACAAATATGATAGTTAATGATTTAACTAACACTAACACGTGGCATCGATCTTTATCATTTGAATCACATGTCATCATCTTTTCTTTGAAAATATGGACACGCTAAAACCAGCTAACATGCATTATTAAAGTACAGTTGAGGCATCATCCTATGTTAATTCTGTACTTTTTCAGGCTTATTGGACTAAAAGTGACACACGTTTTTCTGAAACTGTCTATTATTTTAATCGATTGTTTACTTAATGGTGAGGTGCATTTGTTTACCGTTGCTGTGATTTAAGTAGGATAAAAGCCCTAACTGTCCGTTCTTTGAGGGGAAAGAGCAATCTCGGCGCTAACACGCCTCAACTGATGTGTCCACTCACAGAATGGCTAGTGTTCGGCCTTTATCCTTTACTTATGATTCTTGGACTTTTGACTTTCTTAAAATAATGTATTGCCCTGAAATCATTTCTGTCGCTCACAGCTACTAATTCTGTTTACTCCAAGTTAGTGCTTGCATTGCCACCAGAAGCACATGAAATAAACTACGACCAGAACTCTCCAACGTCATATTGATGATTCTCTCATAAACTTGTCAATGGTTTCCATAAACAGAATCAAAACAATTTCGGTTTTAATGAACTTGATGATACACCCGAGTATGCTCTTGAATGGACAGATGCAAACTGAACAAAGCGCCTTTCCATAATCTAGCAGCAGAACATGGTGTTAGATTTATAAACTATGAGCTTAGTTGTTGAGATGCAAAACAATTAGTTAAAGATAGGTCGGTGAATGTCCTACAAAGCTGATGTAACAGGATGCAAGTCCTATCATTTTTCAACAACATTGATTAAATAATAAAATGGAATTTTATGAAATGAAATAAACAACATGTCAAAGACATAGATTGGCCTATTACCAACAGATTTTCTTTTCCTTTTACCCAGTCCAACATGATCTTTCAAAGTACAGCAGTTTGATATAGAAATAAGGAATTCCCAAATACAATCTTTTCTTATAATAAATAACAAAATCAATGCAAACAAATAACTTGGAAATAAAGAGATTGGTCATATTGCTGTGGATAGTCGAAGGAACAGAGATTTGAAGGAATTTAAAACAGTGGGAAGCACATTTACTTTAGCATATAATTATGATAGATTCTAGTAATGATCATTCACTCTTGTAAGCATGCTAGATTTACCTTGAAGTAGGGGTGGGTCGTAAATTGCTTTGTCCTCCATAGCAAAAAATTATAAAAGTGAAATTCAAATCCCCTAAATCCCCTAGACTGAAGATTGCCAAAATAACAATAAATAGGCTTAAATTGACCATGCTACCAAAATAGTCCAAGAAAGGAAAAGATCATATCTAATTATCTATATATCACATTCAGTGCCTTAAATATAAAGAAAACATATTTACCTTCTAAGTATGTGATAGGTTACCCTCACCCCACCCCAGAAAATTACCAAAATAGCGATAAATGGGTTAAATTGACTATTTTACATAAACATCCCAAATTAAAAAATAACCACCAAGACGTCACATTCATTGTTTAAATATGAAGAAAACCATTTAGAGTATGTTACCTCTTACTATGGGAGTCTGACAATAGGACAAATAACAATAAATGGTCTTAAATTAACAGTTGAACATCCCAAATTGTTCAAAGATGATTATTTTGCCACTAGATGTCAAATTCATTGACTGCTTGTAGAAACATGTTTATTTTGTGAATTAAAATTCTTTTTAATATCCTCTTAACCCTCTCACTGCAATTTTCACAAAAAAATGTACAAAGTGTCAGACGAAATGTACAAAAATTATCTGTATTTTCGTCTGTATACCGAAGTTGCTGATTGAAATTATAAGTCACATAACGTGTCAGTGTGTTATAATATTGAAAACCACAAAGTGTCAATTGGCAGGATTCGAATCTACCACACCAATTCGCATGACATTTGACAGATCAGCGCGTTAGCCTCTCGGCTACCACAACATCTAAAACAATTAGATGTGCAAATATACCGGTAGTTACAACGTGTTCTGTCAAACACTCTGTCCAAAAGAAATGTAACAGTTTGTATCAGTATTCAGCAATTCAATAAATTGCAGCTGGGTTTAATGACGAACTCGGGTACTAATAGTCCACCGGCAGAAACGGCAACCCAGTGAATATAATATTGGAAAACACAAAGTGTCAATTGGTAGGATTCAAACCTACTGCACCTTGGTGAAAGTGTGGTCGCAGTGTAGGACAAATACAATATGTGGCTAATATGGACTTCTCATTCCCACTATTCTTCTGCCAGTGGAATGGGTTTTTTAATTGAAATTACATGGTAGTATTATGACCTGATATATGGTTTATGCCCATATTTCTCACGATTGGTGCCTTGGTGAGTCCACATCTAATCAATCCCTTTCTCTGTGTAACAAAATACAACTTAATGATACCTGCCTTTGAATGCCTCTATATGAATCGTTGTAGTATTGACCCTGAACAACTACTGTGTCGGAAGAAGCTACGTTCAAGTTTGTATTACAAGATGTATTCAATAAAGTTAAGTATGATCCTGAGGTGATTGAGTCAATCAAAGTTTAGTTTATATGGATGAATATAGAGGATACCCACAGCTATTATTGAGTCACTCATTTCCAATTCTGGCTCATGCATTTGATAATCAGAAGAATCGCATATTTGGTTTTGGAACCAATTCATCCCAACATGAGAAATGTTGTGTAGATAAACTTCCAAAGGAGGTATTAGCCGCTATGCATTATCAGTAAGATGAGCTGACAGTCTCATGAAATCTCAAAGATATGACTTAGTTGAAAAACTGCCAGCTGATGAGTTCAAGAAATATATAATTTGACGACCAAAGAAATGATTGCAATGCGGCTTCAGTGGAATAGTAAGCAAAGGAAGTTTGCAAAAGAATGATTGAATACAAAGCAGAAGGAACATGTTTTTTTAACTGAAACACACCATACAAGATCAGAAGGTTGATAGAGTATACACTGAGATGCGATATGCTAACAACACATATCTGCTATTCTTGAAAACAAAAATCTGAATTATTCCGGTTGTAGTTTGATGGAAACAGAGTTAGGCAGAATATGGTCAACATCTTAAAACACTCATGACTAAGTATTCATGCAACAATGTTGCCTCAATGAAAGATTTCTGTGTGGTTTTGGATACAATATAGGTTTGGATACTTGGTTTTCAAATGGTTAATGAAAAAACAGGATGTTCAAAAATAAACAACAATGATCCAACTATCAGTATGAGATGATTTACAGATGGGGTACGTGTGTCAAGATGGGGGTTTGAGGTAATTATTTTGTCAGCTTAATTGTTTTATTTTTAAAAAATTGTCAAATAGTTATTAGTATGAGTTGAGTTTGCACTACCATGGCATTTGACCCTTTCCAGTACTTTACCAATATTTTACAATTTTATCTCAAAATCACAAAATAAATTATTTTTCTTCATATTTAGATAATGAATCAGACATTTAGATGGTTAGGTATGATCTGAAAACAATTAGGGAGGTATTTGGTAAAATCGCTACTTCTTTCCATTCCCACGCCTCCTATTTAAGGGGTAACCTACAACCTGTTTACAAAGTAAATCTTTTTCTTCATATATAGGTAGTGATATAGGTAGTGATATAGGTAGAGATTGTGACATCTAGGTGGTTAGGTGTGAACTATGAACAAATGGGAGGTTTTCGTAAAATGGTCAGTTTAAGCCTGTTTTTCGCTATTTTTACAATTAACCAGTCCCACATTCACAAACTTCATGGTTTTTCTTCATATTTAAGGACTGAATGTGATATCTAGATTGTTAGATATGATCTTTTTCTTTTCTTGGATATTTTGGTAATATGGTCAATTTAAGCCTATTTATTGCTATTTTAGCAATCTTCCTGTCTAGGGGGTACAGGGGGGGGGGGGGGGGGGTTCAATTTCACTTCAATATATCTTTCCTATGTTTTTTGAGACCAAATGCACAATTTTTGCCTGTATCCGAAAAAAAGTAGAATATATCACCTCTCCCTACTTGACGTTCAATTCACTAGGGACACTGCTATGTCTGTGCCTAATCAGATTATTGAAGGACATGCTAAAAATGTGATGGTATATCTGAACAACGTATCTTTCAAAATGGAAGTAATTCTAGAAAAGTTTAACAATACACTTGTCTTGGTTATTTGATTCCGTCAGAATATGTGGGGTGGGACTTAGTTCAGTCGGTTCTTGGGTCGCAGGAGCGAACCTTCCTGGTCGACCCATCTGTGGGGAAAGTGCATATATAAGATCCATTGCTATTTTTTTCCGAAAAAGTAGCCCATGGAAAGGCAGCAGCGAGTTTCTTCTCGGTATCGTTGTGGTCCTTAACCATATGAATGACGCTGATATGTCGTAAATAAAATGTGTGGAGGGTGTCATTAAATAAATAACTCTTTTAGTACTTTCTTTCCATCACAATACATAAAAATTGTGAATTTGTTGTGACAAATAGTACCTTTTCTGTATGTTTTCATTAAAACAATCTTGAAAAATAGTAAAATAACCCCCAGTTGAACTATTCTTGACATAAAAATCATTATAACTATATTTACAATAAACCTGCATTACAGTTACTAGTGTAAGCCATTATAGTTTAACTACAGCCAGAGTATTTACCTGCCACATATAATAGCAGGAGCATTTTGTGGAAAAACCAACAGGGAGTATCTTCAGGGGGTATGTGCATGTGGGTTACCTATTGTCTAAGAGGCAGAGAGCTTTAATCAGAATTTTAGGTAAGGAAGGTTTGACAAGATTACTTTATGTAAAATGGGGCGCTGAATAAAAAAATAGCAGTCATATTGACCCCACTGAAGACAAAAGTGCCGTTTTGGCCATTTTCTTTTGGTCCAAATATGGCCAAAATTGGAATTTTGAAAACGAATGTTCAGGACTTGTAATTGTTTGGCCAGAACTCATCTGTATTCATTACAGAACTTCTTTTTGGTTCAAAATCTTGCCAGTGAATAATATTTAGACCATTGTTGCCTAATTTAGGTCAAGAGTGGCCATTTTTGGACCGAAGTCAGTTAATGTTCATAGAAATACTAACTAAACCATGAGAGATATGAATAATGTCTACATATGATAGGGAAATAAAATATAATATCCCCAAACACAGACAGGAGATAGAAAATAACATTATATGGTTGCCAAAATATTGGTTTTTCCAAAATACTGTGCGTGGTGACCTTTATAACTCACAGACTATAATAACGAAAATCATACCTTCTTGACTAAAACGTTTTAAAACTGTTATTTTAGTTGTTGTTAAAACCTACTTTCAATTATTCATCCCCCATCATGGCTGTAATCTCAATCCTCGGAATCATCGATAACAGTATCAGTAACATCGCCATGTATATCTACATCATCATCATCTGAAAATATTCCTGTCCCATCATGTTTGAAAGTACACTTGACATCTGGCTGCTTGCAAATTAGAGTGATTTTAGACATTTTATTAACGTCCTACCAACCATTGGTTTGTGAGTGTTATGTCCTCCAGTGTATCACTGAGAGATGCATGATTCCAGACATATTCCACATACCTGCACAGTACCAGTGTTTTGCTGCATGACATCTCTACAGAGGGGAATATACCTGCATCAAGGCCATTTATATTCTTCAGTGGACCGTCTGGATCTCAAGGTTGGTATTTTATAAGAATATTGTCAATGTTACGTTATTAAGTAATGATAATATTCTCTGAGCACAGAGTGTAGAAAAATATTATTTTAGAAAGTTGTGCCTGTGAAGAAAACCACGTGATATTGTCTCCAAGATTATAAGGGCTTCAAGATGGAGAGCATAATTTTCAGCTTTCTGCAGATGTTTCACCTTTCCCTTCCTGAAAAATTGTTGTATATAGTGACATCCGTTAAGACCACAATGATCTGTAAATGCCTTGAGGTGAATTGAACCAAGGCAGTTTGCTAGATGAGTGATGTCGATATGCATTATAGTGTTATAGCAGACATGTCCAAGATCCATTATATATTATGCAACCTCGATCATATGTGAAACCAGGAAGTGAGGACGCAAACGTTCCCAGTCAATCTGAAGAAGTTAAAGTTATTAAAGGTGTTCCCCAGGTTTTCCTCATTTTTATTCTGCCTCTTCTTCATCCCATACTGACATCACATCATGAACCAGTTGGAAAACCTAGTATAATAGCTACTTGTGCGGAGATACGATTTTTATTACGATAAAAGTTTTGTCTTTCAGATTAAGGGGTTCAGTATCGTCACACAAATTGAGATTTCAAACCCAGATACGTTGATGTTGCTCTACATGACACTGATTTTGCTGTGTTACTGCTGAGAATTTGTTTTATAAAGTCAAATTACAGAAACTCTGGATGAAGACTGACACTGCTATGACAAAAGAATATGTTATCATTCATCCAGACATAGAAAGGAGTCAATTTTAGAATAATTATGTCCTCACTGATAGCAATTTGCCTTTTTTCTTGGCACACACTCTTTCCAGTCGTACCATGTTCTGTTAAAGTCATTAAAGATAGGTGACTTCGAGAAATTTCCAATGTGAAAAATGATGATATGGTCAATATGGCACGATCAGTGAGGTTTCACAGAGCTCATACGACAGACACGGTGTCCCAAACAATCAGCCCAATATGAGGAGGCAGTTTGGGTTTAAACTCATGTTCATGACCAACAACTCCATCCACAAGAGCCCACGGGATAGAGGCATGACCACAATATGTTTGAAACTTCAACTGTGTGCCTGTTAAAAGTCTCTCCCTTCAGTTCCATACGCATTTGCTGATCTCATCATGCGTGGCTAAACCAAGTAAATTAATGTACACGTGTGTATAAGCAGACTGGCTTGCAGATCATGAAGAATGTTGAAACTTGAAGTTTTCCGACATTTCTTTGCCTCTCTCGCTCCCCATATCCTCTTCAAAGTAATTTTATAATTTTGTTTTATTTAAGCACAGAACATTTTTAGTTTTACATTCTTTGTAAAGCCCCAACACCCCATTCTCCGTGTCCCTTTTTCTTTTAGGTGGAAGAAATATATATCCATAATTATACACTTTCTTAAAACTATATTTGCAGTTAGCCTGAAATAAAATGCGATTGTTCATAGAATTTGACAAGCAAGATGCTATTTCACGTTACGGTATTGTAGTTTGAAATGTAACTGATCAATCAATATATATGAATAGAGATTTTATTTACCAATATTCTAAATTTCTGATAAACTGACATGGAATGGACGGTATAAGTTTTTGATGCGATAATATCTTATCAACAATGCTTGTCATTCGTTTATTATATATATATATTTTTTTATATATTTCAAGCAATCACCGGACTTGCCCGGTGCCCCATTTATTCTTGAAAATTCCTACCTATGTACAATTTTACCCAGCTCTCCTTGAATAATTAAAATATAAATATACAGAAAAAAAGTGTTTGTGCATGTATTTCTAATAAATATAATTTAGTGTCTGCGTGTATTGTTATTTATTTAAAAGCTTAGTGGATGCGTTAAAAAGTTAAACAATAATATTGACACTAGCTCGGTCTGAGGGCCTGGCCTCCAAAACTATAAGTTAGGAAGTCCAGGCCTATTTTTTCGACATTTTGTGCAAATTATTTATAAACCATTAATTATCATAAGTGATATGAAATATCGAAGGAGTGCACGAGGCAATCACTCCTTCGAAGCACCAGTATTTCAAGAATTTCTCTCTTTTAATTGGCTGTTCAAGAGCAGCAAAATATTCAATTTCAACCCGAGAATAGACTAAATGTATGAAAAATGCCATCTCATCACATGGCTTATCTCCCTCTAATAATTTGCGTGTTGTCCAAATTACCCTAATAGCTTTACTCCAGAGAAAAACTCCCAAGTTCGAAGCGTAGTTGTTAAATTTGTAATTAATTCCGAAAATAATTCTGTAAGCATTTAATTTGAATTGTTAGCCTAAAGGTTTTTTGAAAATTGGTTCAATTAATTTGATAACATTTTGTGTTTTCTTGCAGTGGAAAAATGCATGCAAGACCGAGTCCACGCTGTCACACGCAAGGCATTTCGACGTGGGCTCGATCTTCCAGTCATACAGATGTTTCCTAACTGCAATAGCATTTCTAATCATTCTATAAATTATGTCATAGTCTGGATTTTCAATAAGGCCGGAAGTTAAAGTTTTCCAGACATTTTGCCAATTTATGTTTTCAGTAAAAATGTTTTCCCAGTTGGCCTTAAACGACGCGTCTTTATAAGTTTTTATTAACAAGACTGCATAGATATCCTTTGCGACGCGGCTGATACATCTTTAATTGTATCATTTACGTCGCTACTATGGATGGCGTCTATGTCACCATCATCATCATTATGTTATATTTACATTGCCAAACAAATAAGAAAATAATAATTATTTTGCTTGTGCTCTGTTAAAGCTGCGGTGTCTGTTCCATTTTATACGATCCTTTCTTAAACATAAAATACAAGACTACTCCTTTAATAAATCTGTTTTCTTAACCAAGAATGAAGACGTTAATATTTTTATACTGTAATACTGTAAATTAGCACCTGCATTTAACCTATGTCATATGTCATCTATAAATATAGGCCAGTGCCAGGTTCGTCCACAAAGGACGTTGCATGTACGTAACTCGGCGTCGGCCACGTGGTTCGTAGACCGACACTGCCATACACGGCTAAAGAGCGTTGTATTTTTTATACAACTCTCTGTGGTCGGGAGGTTACAGTCTCGGCTCTTCGAGTTGCAGGCGATTCGGTGCCATAGGTTCAATTCCCACCAACGGCATGTATCAATTTGTGAGGCCAGAAAGGACTTAATTGTCCCCTGCGCCCGTGCGTCGATATA
>JAUUEI010596541.1:0-10404 GCA_032274625.1 Depressigyra globulus
TTTTATAACCTCTCCATCGTTCTCCTTTTCTAAAGAGAACCTAGTGGCGAAAGAATATTTTGCTGGCTTGGTTGCTAACTTTTGAACATTATAATCGAAGTAATAAGGGTAGCAAAAAAAACTTTTATGCCACTAGGTTTCCTTGAATAGAGGGAAATAGAACGATTTAACAGTTTAACAGTTTAACAGTTTAGCGGTTGACGCAGAATATTTTTTTTGCGGAAGCATCCACTACGATTCTTCAATTACATAAACTCCCAGCTTTTTCCATCAAAGTAATCAAATCCCCAAAAACCCCTGTTCATCACCAATCTAACTTTGGATCCAAAATTAGGGTTTCTAGGTAATTCTGTATTCGTTCGAAAAGCAAATTCTTTGTTTCCTTTCTGTAGATAAAGCCAATACGTATCGAAATTAGGTTTTTTGTCCGTCACAAATAACTCCATAAAATACCCCTTCTGCCCTTTGTATTCATAGGCCTCCGAATAAGGTAATTTATTAGATAATTTTCGATTGGTAATACTTGCGACAAATGGCGAAAATGCTAGAAAAGCCAACGACAGGAATATATGAATTCGAATAGAATCTCTGTGCAGTAGCTTCGTCAAATAGCCTAAAATCAAGGCTATCACCAAAACTACAAATCCAACAGTTACAGAAGATTTTACTAAACCTCCTACATTTTGCGTATTGGTCAAATAGGGAAACTCTAAAACATAAAGGACGATCAGACCTAGAAAAAGCAAGGTAAAAATCGTCCATGCCACATAGGACTGTGATTTTTGTTCATTTCTCATAGTAAAAAGCGTTTATACAATCCGAATTTAAGGTTTTTTTCTTAATCCCGGCTTTGGGATGCAGTTTTTCCTAAGAAATTACTGTCTTCTTCGCTTTAGCTTGTACATTTACGTAATGATTCATTAATTCCCTACAATCAAAATCTATGGAATATAGAAGACTAGGTAAGTCAGGACTGCAAGTCAGCGCGCTATCATTGGGCTCTTGGCTTACTTTTGGCAAACAAATAAATAATCCTACTGCCGAAAAATTAATGGCGTATGCCTATGACCAAGGCATCAATTTTTTCGACAATGCAGAGATATATGCGCAAGGTAAATCAGAGATTGTCATGGGCAAAATCTTGAAAAAAATGAAATGGGATCGTACTTCTTATGTCGTTTCCAGTAAAGCTTTTTTTGGAGACGGTCGCAAAAACCCTAATCAAACTGGGCTGAGTCGCAAACATTTGGTCGAAGCCTGCCATGATGCACTCCGTCGCCTTCAAGTTGATTACCTAGATTTATATTTTTGTCATCGGCCAGATAAAAATGTCCCGATGGAAGAAGTCGTTTGGACGATGAATCATCTTATACAGCAAGGCAAAATCCTCTACTGGGGTACTTCTGAGTGGTCCGCACAAGAAATTATGGAAGCCCACATGGTCGCCAAAGAGTATCGCTTAATTGGTCCGACGATGGAACAACCTCAATACAACATGTTTGTGCGAGATAAAATGGAAGTAGAATTTAGCCAAATATTTAAAAATATCGGACTTGGAACGACTATTTGGTCACCTTTAAGTAGCGGAGTTTTAACAGATAAGTACTTGCGTAAAAAATTTCCGAAAGGGACACGCCTAGGGATGAATGGATTAGAATGGCTCAAAGAAGCCGCTTTGGTCGATGACCGAATTCCAAAAGTGGCCGCACTCAATGACTTGGCCAAAGACTTGAACACTAGCCTACCCCGATTAGCAATTGCTTGGGCGCTTCACAACCCAAATGTTTCAACGGTAATTTTAGGTGCATCCAAATTGAGTCAATTAAAAGAAAACCTAAAATCTATTGATGATATCAAGTTGCTTACGCCAAAAATAATTGAAAAGATTGACAAAATCCTTGCAAACAAACCTATCCCTCCAGCGTTTTAATATGTACAAATAAAAGACAAATCATGAGCAAAAAAATACATGTGTCATCAGAGATTGGAACCCTTAAACGGGTCATCGTACACCGACCTGACGAAGGGATTAATCGGCTTACGCCAAAACGTTTTGAAGAATTACTTTTCGATGACATCGTGCATTTGGAGGAGATGCAGAAAGAACATGATATTTTTACGCAAGTATTAAAAGCTTTTTTGGGCGATCATAATGTTATTGAGATTGAAAACATCTTGGAAGCAGCGCTAAGTTCTTCTGCCAAAGAAAAAATGATTGATGAATTAATCGTTTTTGAAGAGTTACCTAATGCCTATAAAGATATCTTGATGAAATTAGATAATCCTGCTTTGGCAGATGCTTTAATAAGCGGGGAGATTCCAGGTTTAGGTTTAGTATTATTCGATCCAATTCCTAATTTTATTTTTACACGAGATATTGCTGTTACCGTAAATGATCACATCATCGTCACAAAAGCGGCTAAAGAAGCACGTTCTCGTGAGAATTTTTTGACGCGTTTTATATTCAGAGAACATCAAGTTTTCCAACAAATGTTTCAAGAGAATCGCCTCATTGACTTAAACGATATTGAAAAATTTCCACCAGCCAAAAATGGCCAAAAAGTATCCATTGAAGGCGGAGATTGCATGATAATCAATAAAGACTTTTTCTTAATTGGCAGAAGTGAACGCACGAGTGATCATGGTGTTAACTTATTAAAAGACAGCCTTTTAGAGAAAGGTGTCGTCAAAAATGTAGTCAAAGTTACAATTCCTGCAGAACGTTCTTTCATGCATATTGACACGATTTTTACTCGGATAAGTGAAGACCATTTAGTGAGTTATAAACCCATTGTCGTGGATGGGCTTTCTTCTTATGTAGATGTCTTTAGAGCTGATGGAACCACTGCCCACTACCCTAGTATTAAAGATTTTTTCCTTGCAGAAATAAATCCCAAAATGGAATTTATTTTAGTTGGCAATGGCGAATCTCCTTACCAAGAACGAGAGCAATGGACTGACGGTGGAAATCTAGTCGCCATTAAATCTGGAGTCGGTATTACTTACGATAGAAATATTGTTACGAATAAAACTTTCGAGAAATTTGGTTACCAAGTGATCAAAGCAAGTGATTTATTAGCAAAATTCAAATCAAATGAACTTCGTCCAGAAGAAGTCGAAAACACCATCATTACCATTCCTTCTCATGAATTGTCTAGAGCTAGAGGAGGTTCTCATTGTATGACCTTCCCGATCGAAAGAATTTAAAATACCAAAGCACCAAAGATGTATCAAAACGAAACGCAGATAAGAGTCCGCTATGGAGAAACAGACCAAATGGGTTATGTCTATTATGGTAATTACGCCTTGTACTATGAAGTTGGGCGGGTGGAGCTTTTTCGAGCATTGGGATTGACTTATAAGGATTTGGAAGAAAAATTTCAAATCATGATGCCTGTTGTTGGGATGCAAATTCGATATTTACGCCCATCTTTTTACGATAATTTATTGACTGTACGGACGAGTATCCGGAAGATACCCGAGCGTGCTGTAACTTTTCACATGGAAATATTTAATGAAGCAGGCAAGCTATCAAATAGTGCTACAGTCCGACTAGCTTTTGTAGATACAACCACTGGGAAGACCGTGGATGCTCCTGCTATTTTTACAGACAAACTAAAACCCTATTTTGAAGAGAAAACCAAATAAATGGTTTAAATTATTTTGGGGCCTTCCAATTATTCGGGAGACCTTAGCTTGGTCAAAGAAATCCTCTTTGCCCGGATTAGACGGTGTACCTATTTATGATATTATTATTTTTATCCGCAAGGAATTAAATAATCAGGCGATTACGACCCGAGCAAATTCAATGGCCTTTAGTTTTTTCTTGTCTATTTTTCCCTCGATCATCATGTTCTTCACCTTCATCGCTTATCTTCCAATGTCTGACGAACTAACTTTAAGCGTGGACACTATGATCAAAAATATCATGCCAGGAGACACTGGCAAAAGCGTCATAGAGACAATAGAATCCGTGACTAAACAACGTCGAACCACCTTAATGTCCGTCAGTTTCTTGATGGCTTTAATCTTTTCTTCTAATGGGATTTTCACGATGCTAGTTGGTTTTAATAAAAAAGCCTATGAACACACCTTCAAAAAAATTGGCTTTTTCAGGGGGCGGCTTATTGCCTTAAAATTATTGGTAATTCTTGCCCTGACGCTCTTGGCTTCGATTGTCTTTGGTCTATTGGGGAATACGATTGTTTACTATGTTTCCGATCGATTTAATTGGGGGGTTTTAGCCCATTGGGGTTCTATTTTCTTGCGTTGGCTTGTAACTGTTTTAATTTATTACGCAAGTATTTCATTCATTTATAGGTATGGGATGCAGACCCGTAAGCGTCAACGTTTTTTTAGTTTAGGAGCAACGGTTGCAGCGACCTTATCTTTGATTACTTCGCTAGTATTCTCTTTTTATATTAATAATTATGCGACTTATAATAAGATTTATGGGCCTATTGGAACCTTGATTGCTACTATGATTTGGATTCAATTAAACTCGATGATTATTTTGATTGGGTTTGAGTTAAATGCTAGTATTGCGGTCAATCGAAATCTACGTGCTCGACGACAGGACGATGACTTTCTATAATTCCTAGTCCGCTAAATATTCCTCATCCAAAACATCAATAGTCGCCGCAATAACCCCTAAAGTAGGCGCCAAGAACAAACCTAAAATAGGAATAAATAAAAGTCCTAAAAAGACTGCTCCATTTCCAATAGCCAGTCCTTTATTGCGCTTCACAAATTGAATCCGTTCTTTAGCATTTTTGTAGCGTTCATTGGTGAAGTCCATATTTGCAAAACCTGCATAATACGATTGAACCCCAAAAGTCATCGGGGCCGCTATCAACCCCAAACCTGGAACCAACCCAACAATTAATAATATTAAAGTATAAAAAATCTCTCTACTTAAATTACGCATCGCCAAGAAAATCCCTCGACGCACATCTCGAAACATTCGTTTCACACTAAAAAGTGGTGGAGAAAAATCAGGATCATTTCGATATATTTTTTCTACTTTTTCCGAAAGGAGGCTCAGCATCGGACTAATCAAAATCAACAATACATACCGGTATAAAAACAATCCCGATACAACTATCATTATCTTTCCAATGACATTAAAAATCGTCACAAGCCAAGACACACCAAATTCCCAAGGATACCAACTTAGCATATAAGTACCTAGATTATCCCCAAACTTATAGGCCAAACCAAAAATAACAGCTCCCAGCAACAAAGAAATAAAACCAGGAATAATCTGCCAATGCCACAGCTTCCGCATAAACATGTAGCGCAATGCTAGCCGATAAGTGCTTATTGATTTGAAAAACTGTTTTATCATAATGCTAAATTAGTTCCAATTATGTATTTAAGCATTAAGCTTCTACAAAAAGCATTATTTTATCGGCAGAAAGCTTAATTTTAATGTTGTGCTTTTAACCAATCTCCAAAGGCGTCCAACTTTTGTCCATTATCCTGCACCCATTTTTTAGCTGTTTCGCTTCCATTCATTGTCGTATAATAGAAAAAAGTATCAAAGTGCTCACTCTTTGCGATATCCTGATAAAAGGGTGCATAAAAATCAAACCATATATTTTTATTTTTTTCTTCCCCATCAGATTCTTTAAGCAATAAACCAAACACTGACTTAGTTGTATTCTTCATGGATTCTTCATCCGTCAAACCTAGTTTTTTATACTCTTCTGTATGACGTCCTGCTTCAAGGATCGCTAGCATTAATCCAACAGAAGTCAATCCATCCTCATCCGATTCTCCTACGGAGATATTAATTTGATTTGATTTTTCTTTGTCCTTTTCGACATTCCTCTTGAATGATTTCTTGAGTAATTGCAATGCTTGAGAGGAGCGTTTGGAATCTGGCTCCAGGAATAAAAAATAATAAGAAGACAGTAATGTCTTAACGGCACTACCTCTAAAATCACTTATTTTCGCTAATAATAAATGGCTACTAGCATGATTCCCATTCAATTCAATCGCTTTGATCAGGTTCAATTCTGTCTTTCCTAAGTCATTCATTTTAGAATAATCTAAAGCCAGATTATAATGCAGTAAATAATTGGGTTTTTCAACTTTGATCGCATCCTCCAATAATATAATTGCCTTCTCTGTCTTGCCCATATAATCTAGAGCTGTCGATTTTGTCATATAGGCTTGCGTATGCAATTCATTATCTTGTTTTAAAACCTTATTAGCATATTTAATACATTTCTTGTATTCTTTTAATTCTAAATAGCTCATGGAAATTTCATAAAAGAGGCTAGCGCTTTCAGGAGCCTTTTTCAGTGCTTTCTTATAAGATTTAATTGCACCTTTATAGTCTCCAGAATCATGTAATTCAATTCCTTTTTGATATAATTCTTTGACGCTTTGTGCTTGCGCCAAAGACAAGGAGCATAAAAGCAATAAAATGATGGGCATAATTTTTTTCATATTGAGATTTTAAATGAAGTAAAATAGCAAATTATCAATGTCTAAAAGTAAGGTCTTTTTTGTTGAAGTGCTAATACAATGAGCTCAAAATTTTGCTCAAAAGGTTGCGTTAACACAAATTCTCCCCAAAATATCTAGTTCAGAAAGGAAATAATCGTATTTTTGGACAAGTTTTTTGTGGTTTCCACAAATATTCTCAACCTTTCAACTAAAAACTTATGTCAATTAAACAAATTACACTTTCTATTATAGCGGTCTTCGCCTTGCTTTTTACAGCTTGCAATAAGGATAACTCAGCCATAGAATCGGATCACAAAACGACTTCTTTTCATGCTAGTATTGGCAGTCTTTTGTGGAATGCCGACAGTTGTTTTTCCAAAATGGACTATGATACTGATTTGATTACCATTCAAGGGCAATCTACTGATAAAACCATCACAATGACCCTTACGGGAACGGGTAAAGGTAATTTTGACTTGGATAGTGAAGCCAATAATATTGTCCTAAAAATGGGAACGACCACTTACACATATATTAACGGGACTGGTGGCCATGTCAAACTTATCCTAAACGACAAAGTGGAACATGCACTTACCGGTGAATTCTCTGCAAAGCTCGTAGGTGCGGCTTTAGATACGATTACGATAGATCAAGGCGCTTTCTCTTTTTGCAAATATATCGATGACACACCCTCTGGCGGAGGAGGTGGTGGCGGTGGTGGCGGTGGTGGCGGAAGTGGAAGTACTTCTTGTGGTGCACTTCCTGTCGTAGCGGCTAGTATTGATGGAACAAATTTGAGTTTAGTGGGTACAGGAATAGAGGCTATAGGCAGTATGAGCATTTTGGGTTCGGATCCAATAGCCCTAAAAAGCATTTCATTGATCATCGAAAAAACAGCTATAGGCACCTATACTATAGGCGGAACCACAACCTCGGCTACCTACACAATCGGAGTAGGAGCTGACAAACAAGATTTTGTAGCCACTTCAGGCCAAATAACCATAACAGAACTCGATACGGACAAAAAGAGTATTAAAGGTACCTTCCAATTTTCTGCAAAAGATCAAACTGCAGGAACAACTAAAGAAATTACCAATGGAACTTTTTGTGTTTCTTACCTCTAGGTATTACTTTTGCGCAAGCTAAACAAAAAAAGGTCATAAAGACCAAAAACAAATCTCATGAGTAAAAAGAAGAATAGATTTAGACATGGCGTATTATTTGGTGATGAAGTCACTGAATTATTCAATTATGCCAATGACCATAACTTTGCAATTCCAGCAGTAAATGTTATCGGATCAGACAGTATTAATGCGGTTATGGAAACAGCTGCTGCTGTAAATTCCCCTGTGATTATCCAATTTTCAAATGGAGGTGCTAGCTTCAATGCAGGCAAAAGTCTTTCTAATGAAAATCAACAAGCAGCTGTACTAGGTGCCATCTCAGGTGCGACACATGTACATAATTTGGCGAAAGCATACGGTGTAACAGTTGTCATGCATACGGATCATTGTGCAAGAAAAATTCTTCCTTGGATAGATCAATTAATCACTTTTGGTGAGAAGTTTTTCAAGAAAAGAGGCTATCCGCTTTTTAGCTCGCACATGATTGATCTTTCGGAAGAGCCTATCGAAGAAAACATCAAAACCTGCAAAGCCTTCATGAATAGAATGTCACCTATTGGAATGACATTGGAGATTGAATTGGGGATTACAGGTGGAGAAGAAGATGGTGTGGACAATACAGATATTGATAGTTCCAAGTTATACACCCAACCGGAGGAGGTTTATTTTGCTTATAAGGAGTTGAGCGCTATCAGCGATCGTTTTACAATAGCGGCTGCTTTTGGTAATGTTCATGGTGTCTATAAGCCTGGTAATGTGAAGCTTTCGCCAATCATTTTAAAGAATTCTCAGGAGTATGTCAAGGAGCAAGCAAAATTAGACAGCGACCATCCTGTAAACTTTGTATTCCATGGAGGGTCTGGATCTTCAAGAGAAGAAATCAGAGAAGCTATCGAATATGGTGCTATCAAAATGAATATCGACACTGATATGCAATGGGCTTTTTGGGAAGGTGTGAACCAATATCAAAAAACTAATGAGGGTTACCTTCAAAGCCAAATCGGAAATCCAGATGGCGATGATAAACCGAATAAAAAATACTACGACCCACGTAAATGGCTTCGTGCTGGCGAACAGGCCTTTGTCGAAAGATTAAAAACTGCATTTGAAGATCTAAACTGTATGAATCGTAACGTAAAATAATGCGTTTAATAGTTTTAATAGTTTTGTTAGGGCTAGGTGGTTGCGTCAAACCACCTAGCCCTTCTCATTCTCGCCTAGCGATCAATCTGCTTTTGAATAATTGGCACAAAGCTGCTGCTACTGGTGATGAAGTAGTCTTCTTTGGCAGTATGACGGAAGATGCTATTTACTTGGGCACCGACCAAACGGAGCGTTGGACTCGAAGTGATTTTGAAAAATGGAGCAAGCCTTTCTTTGAAAAAGAATCTGCTTGGTCTTTTACGCCGAGAGACCGAATGATTTATTTTAGTCCTGACGGAAAAACGGCTTGGTTTGAGGAGTTACTGGACACTTGGATGGGTGTTTGTCGTGGAAGTGGTGTCTTACGCTACTCCAAATCTGGATGGAAAATAAAGCACTATAATTTGGCTTTAATGGTCGATAATGAAAAAATGAAGGGGGTGATTCGGGCTATGGAATGATTCTTTTTGTCTGGATTGTAGAATTTTAGTACCTGCGAATACAATAACCCCTAAATCAAAAAAGGGCTGACTCATTATGAGACAGCCCTAAAATTTTCCGAAAGGAAAAAATATTACTTTAAAGGGATCTTAATCTCTTGCCCGGGGAAAATCTTATTTGGATTCTCCAAGATATCTTTATTAGCTTCAAAGATTTCTTTGTAGCGCATAGCATCACCATAATAGTGCTTAGCAATTCTAGAAAGGGAATCTCCTTTCTTGATTACATAAGTTTCAAATTGAGGTGCAGGCACATTGACCACCAATCTGTCGTTGACATTATGCACACCATCGATACCATTCACTGCATTGACAATCGCCAAACGATCCATGTCAGAGGTAACTTCCCCACTTACTGTAGCGGTGTTATTGAAAAAATCAACACTTAGACCCGTTACATTCAAGCCGAGTGCATCAACCGTATTTTCAATAATCATCAATTTTGAATTACGAATCATTTCATCCGCATTAGCATTGACATCTGGCTTTGGAGGAGTCGGAATGTTAGGTGTTTTCTTCTTTTTTAGAAAATCGAATAGTCCCATTTTTCTTTATTTTAGTTAATGAAAGAGAGAATGACTTTAATGAAAGTCCTTTATCTCTGCTGCAAATATAGTTGTTTTTATTATTTTTATCACACATTAGTCCTTGATTTTGTGTTTTTTACGCCAAAAAAGTGGGCTAGAAGAGATTAAAACGGGTAATTTATCTAAACGAAAGCTAAAGCCGTGAAAATCAAGGTTAAAGAAAGTTGGGAAGCAATGAAAACAAGGTGCAACATTTTAGGTTAAAGTTCGGTAAAACCACTATATTTGCGCTACTTTTGAGAAAAGCGAACTATAATTTTTTTTAACAGCCAAATTTTTGGCTGCAAGAGGAAGAGTTGGTCTTAAAATTTCAGTTTTTTGTTTCGTAACATATTCAATATGAATCAATTGGATTAAGTTTAATTGATTGTATTTATATTTTGAAAATGGCACCCCAAAACCGACTGAAAGACCTAACTTCCGCAAAAAGTCTTTAACGAATGCAAACTAAAGGATTATTCAAAGTACTACTGATTTTGTTGACCATTGTGTGTCTCTACCAATATCTGCTGATTATACCCTCTAATCGAGTTGAAGCTAAAGCTGATTCTTTTGCGAAAGCAGCTAGTGCCAGTATTGCAGATGAAAACCAAC
>JAUUEI010596763.1:0-10401 GCA_032274625.1 Depressigyra globulus
TACTCTTTCCGAAAAGCAGCAAGGGATCTTTTATATGCATTTTCCCATAGACAGGACAATACATACCACAGCCTTTGCTATACCAATTTGGCATGCAAAATAATTGAACATAATGATCATCACCGAGAAGGCACGGTCATGTAACAATTACTAGATTAAAAATATTATCAAACATCAGTCATTACCTTTTGGGCAGCAATAGGAGCAAAGTGAAGCTGACGTGCCTGGCTGCATAGTATACCAAAGTTGCTGCCCTGCAATCACAAACAAAAATATAATTGTTTAAATATATATTATCTGATACTTCCTTTCTGGAGTCGATCAATGGATTTACAATGTTCTGAATTATACCATCTATTTTTAATTGTGTTTGTCATTTTATAGTTATGTTGTTTCTTTGTAAACAATTTTTGTCTTAGAAATAAAAGTAATGTAATGTGCTCACATAAGGGAGCAGGACGATTCATCCACTGATGAACGCGGGACGAATCGTCCACACGTTTCGTCCAATGATTTATTTTTTCCAAGTATGTTTTTCGTATATTTCGTCTAAATATTAAATAAATTTATGTACTTTTCTAATAAATATTTCAATTGCTTATTTTTCCGTAACAGTGCAGGAAAGGGCGGTGCAGACCCCAGTCTAGTTGTTGGTTGTATTAAAGACTATTTGATAATAAAGATCCCATCCATTATTAAAAACTATAGTGACTGTTGGATAATACATTGTTTACGATCCCATCCATAAGTGTGTTCTACTTCTAGTGATTTTGACTGGAATATGTCTCACTAGATATTATTAATCCAGTCCAACATGTTACCGTAACATTTCTAACAATACCTTTGTTTTATTGACAAATTAAGCAATAAATATATATGTACACAGACCAGATAAGTCATAAACTGCAAAGGAAATATCAATCAATATAGAAATTATACGCCAGTACATACGATGAATGGATTATTTTTTTAGTGATAATGTTGTAGTGTGATTTTGGCATACGGGTAATTAAAATTAATGAAATGTACGTTAACGAAAGTTACGTGGATGAAATATACTTCCAGAGACCCATTTCCAATAACAATATCAACAGCTAACTTGACAGTGTTTATATTTGCAATGTTGATCGTAATAACTTTAAACGTAATATAGATATAAATATCCGCCAATCTAATAGTTTTATATAATTGATATCAATGAAAATCACATATGAATTGAGTGGACGAAATGGGTGGACAAATCGTCTGTTGATGAAATGTCCAGTGGACGAATCGTCTAGAAAGCCTCACATATTTTATAAATTCCTAATATATGATACTGACGATTATGGAAACACACTGGTAATAATAATATAATTTACTTATATCTGGGTATGCTTTTTCATTTTTTACAATTTAATTAGCTAAAAAAACAACACAAATAATATTATACAATTATTGGTGCACTAAAGTGACTAATAATTTTTATCATGTTTCTTTTTTTCTTTCATTTTCTCCAAGTACCAAGACAAAATAACTTGAGACAATTCTAAACCAAGGATGCCATAAGCAGCACAATAAAATCTTAACTTGTACTTTTTATACTTAAAAGGTTTAAGTTCATGAGTGTACACCGAATTAGGCCTACGTTTGATCAATATTGGGTTTTGAACTTGTGTCATGACCTTCACAAACTTCAACGGACGAACGGTCACTTTAGAACAATGGAGAAATATTAAATTAAACTAACTAAAATAAATATTTCAAGTATTTAATCTAAAGCAAGATCGACTACTAGTATATGGCACATGACCACCATTTCAATATAAATACTGCTGCAGATATACCTTTCTGGCAACGAATTTTAGAACGTACGACATGCTTGTCTTTAACGAGTGACGTCAAGGCTCACGGCACTATAATCGTGTTTCAAACGCACAAGATTATATACCAGGGGACGTAACTCCATAGTCAAGCCGTTTAACATACCACTAATAAATACAATCAAAGGTTTATCCAGAAAGTGTTAGGATTATTTTATGGTAGGCCTAATAGAAATATGCAATTCTTACATTATCAAGGGGTAACGCAACGTGCTAAAATGGGGGGGGGGGGGGGGGTCCGTAAAACCTATAAGTATAACATTAAAAGTAAAATAAGCGAAATTGTCTTTAAAAGATACCCGTCTTCTGGGATATAAATATAGTAACTCACATTCTCCGCTTTTTATTTTTTAATGTTTAAAACATCATTGGGGACGATTAGCCACTTAGATCAACCTTTTCTCTGTCTGGAACCCTAGGGTAATATTAGGCTAATAGATAACAGAGTGCTAGATTTAGTATATCAATATAAATAAATATATATTTAGATGCCCACTCCAAATTTGCGTCGCTACATGATAACATAAAATTTATAATAGATAATGATTTTTATGACACGTCAAATAAATGCCATCCCATACCCATTTTATAATGGGTTATAGTATTTCTCTAAATTCTCCACATCAAATTAAATCCCCATCCCCCTTTTTCTGTCCCGGACCCAGACCCTGGCGATGTCAGAAACTTGGCCCGTGATGGGAGTGCTTGAACCTCTGTGGATATAAGCACGTTAACAACAGTACCCGTACCCATCTCCGCTTACCGGTATTTTAAATAAATTAACGAGTTGGCCTTTAAATCACGCATAGGCGTAACTGCACTGTGAAGATCTATTTCAAACTCAATTATTAGCTGGCCTCAATAGCGCAGTGGTTAAGCTAGCCCTTTAGGTTGGTGCGTGCTGGGTTTGCATTCGAGGTCAAGGTCAAGCTCAATTGTTTAACAGAGATAATTTCGGCATTTAATGACTTTTAATAAAACAATCTACTCTTCACAATATACCACAAACTATGTCAAGTATTGACAGGGTTACTCATAATTCCTTAGACGAGATACATTTAAACCAAAATGAGATAAAATTTTTTTTATTGAAATCACTAGACGTATCCAAATATTCAGGCCCGGATTTGATTAGTAATAGATTTCTTAAATTACTTGCTATTGTAATATCTTATCCTCTTACGCGTCTCTTTAATTTATTTAGATTAATTTTTCCTTTCTCTTGGAAATTTGCAAACGTGAGTCCTATTCATAAAAAAAGAAGTATATATTTCTAACTATAGACCAATTTCTCTTACAAGTAATATTTCAAAATAGTTTGAAAAATATATATTCAAATGTATTTTTAATTTCTTTAGAGATAATAACATCATAACACAATTCCAATCTGGATTTATTCCTAGTGATTCAACAGTTAATCAACTTATTGATTTTTGCCAGGAAATGGATAAAGGGATAGATGTTTTCTGTGATATAAGCAAAGCATTTGATAGGGTTTGACATAAGGGTCTAACTCATAAATTGAAATCTGTCGGAATAAATGGTAAACTTCTAAAGTGGTTCGAAAGCTATTTGTTTGGTCGTAAATAGAGTGTAGTAATACATGGTTATTCCTCGAGTGCCAAACAAATCCCTTCTGGTGCCCCTCAGGGTTCCGTGCTTGGTCCAATCTTGTTGATATATTTTAACGATATTGTAAATGGAATTACCTTAAATATACGCTTTTTGCTGATGATAAATCTCTTTGTATCTCGGTTGAAGACCCAGAGGCCTGTGCAAATGTTTTAAACAGAATTCTTGAGCAAATTAATAATTGGGCTAAATTTAGTCCTGAAAAAACGAAAACCATTTTACTTAGTCGTAAATGTTCTGATACAAATAATCCACCCTTATTTTTAGATAATGTACAAATAACGGAAGTTGAATCTCGTAAGCATTTGGGACTGACATTTCAGCGACCCGGAGACTGGTATTATCACATTTTATTACTGATAAAACAAGTCAAATGATAAACTGCCTCAGATCTTTTAAATATCGTCTCTCTAGATAATTGTTCTTTTCAGTTAGCACAAACTCTTGAGAATATTCAGTTAGATGCTCTTTTGGAACAATTTGTGGTGCTGTTAGGGGAACTTCACATGATCTTATTTATAAAGAAACATATTGGCATCATTGTCAAAAAGGCGAGAACATCACGTTATGTATGATGTTTAAATTGTCTAATAACTTACTACCTACTTATTTAATTCTCCATTTACCACGAACTATTGGTGAAACAAATCCATATTCGTTACGTAATGCAGATCACTTGAATACTTACCCTTGTCGTACAACACTTTTGGAAATTATTTCTTTCCTTCGTCAGTTAAATAGAACAATATGTCTTCGAAAATTAAAAATTGTAAATCACTAAATAGTTTCAAACATGCAACAAATGTAACTGAACATACCCCATCATACTTCTACTATGGTGAAATACGTCAGCAGATACTTCACTGGCGACTTCGAATGGGTAAAAGTGACCTAAATAGTCATAAATTTAAGCGTCATCTTATAGATAACTCAACATGTGCTTGTGGGCATCATGTGGAAGACGCCGAACATTTCTTGTGCCACTGTCCTCTGTTCATGGTGCATCGTAATACCCATCTACAGAACTATCTACACGTTAAATATAACGGTATCTTACTTTTTAAATCCGTTCATGGCTTTATTATAAGCACTAAACGTTTTGAAACTTAACAACACTTATATTTCCATATCTTTCTTATCTTATGACGTCCCAAGGAGCCTTCATTTCAGACGTGTCGCTTGGCAGTAAGTCTTCACTCGGGTGTTGCTTTCCGGTCTTTTCGCTCGACATGAGCTGAGGGTTGTGGAGCGAGAGGCGACGGTCCGGGGCTAGCTGGCGGGTCGACCTCGATGACGTGTTCCGCTTCTGGCTAAGGTGGCGTTGGCTTCTTCGCCGCCGGCGGCGGCTAGTGCTGCAACCTCCACTGGCGGTTTAATTATATTGCCCGCTTTGATCGTTCCTGAGCCCCTCCGGTCGCTTTCTTTTTCCTCCTGGGCCTTCTCCTCTTCTTGGGCGGTGGTTGATCATCATATAAAAGGAGGACCATCGCCCGGCTTCCAGAACTCTGTGATTTTTCCAAGGTGGTGGTGGTGGTAGAAAAGCGATAAAGAGACAGTGGTGGTGTCTAGCTTCATCGCAGCTTAAATCGAAATGAAATGATGTTGCATCTGACACAGACTAAGGTTTTAAGGGCTCAATGGGTAGGTATGAGGCCAATAGGGCCTACACCATTTCTTTCTAACTACCAGACTTAACCATTGTCTTGAAATTGACCTGCTTCATAATTATAGGTTAAAGTTTTGGAATAGTTACCATATAGTTTTGGAATAGTTGTCATATCAAAGTACGCGTTGCAGGCCCGTCGTAGAGGTTTTACAAGGGAGTGAGGGGGAAATAATTTTAGGGACATGCTTCCGCGAGAAAATTTTAAAATTGGATGTCATTAAACATGATTTCCTGGCACGTTCATTTTCAAAATTATCTATTTTTAAACAATAATGTTAAAGAGTTTTAAGGTTTACTTTGCATACTTATATAAACTATAAAAAAGGGAGGGACTGCTCAACCAAATGACAGATGTATAGTGTTTCGACTCCAAAACGATTGGGGACTTGCATCATTTATTGGATCACTTAGATAGACGTGTTTCACCTCCACCCCAAACACGTACCAGAATAGTAGAAACGTAAATAGCATTTCCTATGGTATACTGGGTGTGAATCATACAGATTTCATACCTTCAGTAAGCGAAAAGCCTGTAATGAATGATATGGGGAACGTGCGCAGGGCCGTACCCTCCGGGGGAGGCAGGGGGTAGTTGTCCCCCTGAGAATCTTACAATATATTTACTTAAGAAAATAGCATAGAAATGTTGTATGTCACACGTTCAGGTAATATTTCATAGGCTAATGTTATGGTAAATACGGCTACAGGTCCTCGATTCACGTCCTCGAGTAGTCTCAAATTTCTTTATAATAAAGTACTGCTTACCGGTTAGAATTTTGACGCGCGCGATCCGCCTCTGATGTGCACGTACAAAAAAGTGAAAGAGAGAACATTGGGACATATTCCCATGCAGTTTGGAGCTCGCCGCGGTCGAATGTGGCTGTGTCGCTTCTGCACGTGCTTTTCGTTTGATTGACTGCTTCACTCAGGCATCTTCAATTTTCGTTTTCTGTTGACGATGTATGCGACCATTGGAACTGATTAAATGTTGAGACGTTTCAATAGCCAGAACCACCATAGTCGATTCCTTTTAATAGGACTCCTTGCTTCCATGTCAGTATTCCTGCTGTGTTTAGTCAACTTTGTTCGACTGTTCGGTGACTCGTATGACGGCCATTCTGTAGAGTCACAGTTGTTCGCGCCTAGTCTCTACTTGTGCAGCCTATTCTAATTATAGTCTACTTTATTCAAACACGCAATCATGGGGACACGCCTCAATTAACTGTTAGTAATTAATTGTTAGTTGTTAGTAGTTAATGAGAGAGAAGGGCCCTTGTAGGCTTATTGGACTTACATCTACTCACCTAGGCTTTATAAACTCGCTTCGAGATGGAGACGGTACCGGGAAGTGAACTCTGTACCCACGAGCCTTAACGCCGTCGGATCGACTACAGTATATAGCGCTGCCTATGCTGGTTACTTTACATAACTGTATATACACGTGCTAGAGCGCACATTCATCCCATAGCAATATAATTATGTCGGTTAATTTTATTTTTTTTGTAAATTAATGTAGGCTATATAGACCTATAGGCTGCAATCAGAGCGTGATCTACCTTGTGTAATTTGTGTAACTTACAGCAATACAGAACTTGAACCTAATTAGCTCGAATCGCCTCTAGCCCTTCCCTGTTATATAATTGACCCAAGCCTAGAGGGGACCGGCCTTGGCGGCGTAGTGGTCTAAGCCGTCGGACATTAGGCTGGTAGGTACTGGTTTTGTATCCCGGTACTGGCTCCAACCCAGAACGGGTTTTTACAGGCCCAATGGGTAAGACCACTACACCCTGTTTTCTCTTTCTAACCTCTAACAGGGTTAATACTAACCACTAACAAAAAAAAACTTGTCCTGGACAGTTCAGATAGCTGAAGTGTGTGCCCAGGACAGGCGTGCGCTATAACAGCTTGCTCTGAATGTGCACGTAAAACAAATTGACTTGCCTTGACTTGCCTAGAGGGGACTCGAGCTAGATCTACCTCAGTCGGTTGCTCGCTCTCCTCAGGTGCTTGGGTCACATGATCAAACCTGCTTGATTTTGTGGGTTTTTCCATTCCAACCAGTGCCCCATGACTGGTATACTAAAGACCGTGGTATGTACCGTCATGTATATAAAAGATCCCTTGCTACTATAGGGAAAATGTAGCGAGTTTCCTCGGACTACGTGAAAACATGACTATATGTTTGACACACAATAGCTGATGATTACCAAATCAATGCGTATAATGGTTTTGTTAAACACAATAAATGAACATTTCAGTTTCACACTCGAAATGAAGAGGCAATGATAGTTTCATAATATCTACGGTATAATACCTCCGGTATGATTGCGCCCAATAATTTTCACCATATCTTCAAAACATATTATAATAAGCCTGTATGTTTTAATAAACTAAACATGTAAATGTGTTGTCATGACTTATCGATTACGCCTCGAACTTGTATTGTTACGATAGCGTAAACAAATTGAAAGGGAAGTAACTATTTGTTTATTATATTTTTTTTGTCAACAGGAAGTCACAGGTACGTTAACCTTTGACCTGCCAGAGAAGGGAAAACAAATCGTTGACTTTGCGATTGATTATTTGTGCAAGTTTTAACGACATTATGACCTTTTAGGTGAATAATTATAATGATGTGGAACACAGAAGAAGCTTATAAACTTACAGAATCAATATACAGGGTAAGATTTACTAAATATGAGGCGAAACCAACGGAGTTATGTGGACACGCCTTAATCCTTAATTAAACTTTTAAGGAACATTCACCTGTAGAAAAGTCGACTTGATTTTGCAAGTGGCCTCGACGTGGGTGATTTCCTATAGACGAGTTGAAACTGTAACTACCAACACATTAAAATAATAGTTGAAAGAAATGTGATTACGATCGAAATGAATAAATAATTGTGTGTATTCCCATGTGTATTCCCAGGGACTGAACTCAGTATTTGCATTTGCCTGTACACATATGGATTTTAGCTTTGCAAACAGAACAACACCAATAGAGCTTAATAACTTTTTAATAGCTTAGCTATGAAAACATTAAAGTTAATTTTGGTAAGAGTTCCAACCGCCCCCCCCCCCCCCCCCTTTTTTTTAAAAAAAACAATACCTTAGGTTTTAGGGTTATGGTTAGGTTTTTAGATTGATAGATGGGGAGGGGAGGATGGTTGGAACCCTTTCCGTCAATTGAGTGCTCGCCTGAGGTGCATGGGTTGCAGGATTAACCCTTGATGAACCCAACAATAGGGCTTTTTCCTTGTCCAATCAGTGCCCACAGCTAATGCTGTGGTATGTAGTCCTGTCAATGTGAAAGTGCATATATTGATATAATATCTATTGATATTAATGGAAATAAATATCACAGATTTTATCTGACTAAATGTTAAAAAAAGTACCATGTGTTTGACATCTACTAGCCAATGCTTAATAAATCAGTGTGCTCTAGTGTTGTCATTAAACTGTTCTGGACACACATATTTCTGGGGGATAGTGGCCTTACACAAGGCTTCTAGAATGCGGTAGTCCTACCACCCTGGCCAGCAATTTTCAAGTTTGGGCTAGTAATTAACTACTATGAACTTTCCTGGCAGCAGGTGACAAAAAGTTTAATTTCTCTAAATTTAGTGTTAAATGAATATAATATCAGTAGGGCAGGATCAAACCTCCTTGGTGAACCCATCTTATATGGTGGCAGCGGGTTTCCTCTAAAAAAAGAAAGAAGACGTGTCACAATTATCAATAACTTTACTTTATATCAGTAGGGCCAGTGGATTTATAGTCATGGCTAGTGAGTTTTTTTTCAATTCTGGAAGCCCTGCCTTACACCTCCCCATGGAGCTTTTTTATGAACACAGTAAGGTTTGAGGTTATTACCAAGATGCAAACCCAGTATGTACCAGCCTCAAGTGTGATGGAAGAAAAGAGACATGGTGAAGATATTTTTGTGGCAATTGCTTGAAGTTATGCGTGGCGGGACCTAGCTCAGTTGGTTGAGCGCTTGTCAGGGGTGCCGCAGTCACAGAATCGAGCCTCCTTAGTGAATCCATCAATTGAATATAAAAGATCCTTTGCTGCTTATCGGAAAGAGTAGCCTATGTGGCGGCATCGGTTTTCCTGTAAAGACATGTCAGAATTACCATATGTTTGAAGTCCAATAGCAGATGATAAAAAAAAAAATCAATATGCTCTAGAGGTGTTAAATATTTTAAAACAAACTTTACTTTTGATGTTTTCCCATATCTTAAAATTTATGCAGTGTTGGGATTTTTTTTTAATTCATGGACACATCAAAATTAAAGAAACCAGTCTTTTCTGTTTTAAGATTGATAATAAATTTGTGTAATTTACAGCAATACAGAACTTGAACCTAATTAGCTCGAATCCCCTCTAGCCCTTCCATGTTATATACAATGGAAGAATCCTAGAGGGGACCGGCCTCGGCAGTGTAGTGGTCTAAGCTGTCGGACAACAGGCTGGTAGGTACTGGGTTCTTATCCCAGTATCGGCTCCAACCCAGAGCGGGTTTTTACAGGCCAAATGTGTAGGTGTAAGGACACTACACCCTCTTTTCTTTCACTAACCTCTAACAGGATTAATACAAACACTATACCTAACTTGTCCTGGACAGATAGCTATGTGTGCCCAGGACATGTGTGCGCTATAACAGCTTGCTCTGAATATGTACATAAAACAAATTGACTTGACCTTATCATTTGATTTAATATTACTATTTATTTGCTGTAAACAGGCCTGTACAAATTCAAAATCTGCATAAATGTATTATAACTGGAAAATAGGTTATACCAAAAAGTATATAAACCCATGATAACAGCCTAGACTATTACTTCCCTTACAGTTACACTCATATGTACTAAATCTAAGATAGTGATTTATTTATATCACAGGGGTTTAAAATTCCCATTGACTGACGCCCAGGTCAAGTAGAATTTATGTATTGAGCAAGAAATTATGATTAACAGCATATGCCAGCGTTCAAGATTAACAGTATCCCGAGGATACTATATTTTAATTTTGGATGCCAGACTTTAAGAACCCGGTATCCCGTTGTGATACCATGTAATATTTTGTTCATTTTTTTTTTTATTCTTTTGAATTGGTTTGGTTTAGTGGTTTTAAATAGGTTTTTCACTTTTCTTTGAAATAGTTCAGAGCTCATACCAGCCTAATGCTATGCTGTAATACATTAACAATATCTAGTACCCAGTTTGTAGTCAGGTATTT
>JAUUEI010596874.1:0-10398 GCA_032274625.1 Depressigyra globulus
CAAGAAGTATTTTATTTCACGAAACATCAACACATTTATTTACGGTTATTAGTGGCTAGTCTTATGGTTATATGGCCAAAGTACAACAGATATATTGAGATAAGAAAAGGCCTACCGTTGCCGGCCCACCATTGGAGCTCCACCTTCAGAAACAAAACCAAGCAAGGAATATTTTATATAAACAGGACAGTACATGCCAGGTACATACCTATTCATTTCACATGAAACATGGCCGTGTAGGGGTTTTGTCGACAATATAAAATGTGGAGTGTGTACCTTTTATGCCATGATTTGTGATGCTCTGAAGAAATCGGCGGAAAGTTGCGGGTTTTTAAAAACAACTAATAATGGCGAGTGATTTTGTTGAGGGTTTGAGTTTACTGTTAGTTCATGGTAATGTGTTATTTTTGATTATTATTGTTTGCTATCAAGTTGATATCGAAATATAGTTCATTGGATTCGACAGGTTTTACGTAGTTAAGCTATTGTCTTTCTATATTTAGGCTTATCCACGTGTGTTCTGTGATGGTTGGTTGGTAACTTGGTTTGTTGGGGGAGGGGGGTAGCTAAGTCGGTTCAGTGGTCGCCTGTGGTGGTTGGATCGCAAAATGGTTGTCAGCTACTATGTCTAAAACATAACGATGACAAGTACCAAATCTACTAGTACAAATCTACAAGAAGAAATCCGGAGCCCCTGTGAGAACATAACTTTTTTTGCACGCCAGTCTGGTGACCAAAAAGTGTCCTAAACCTAGAAGCGTCCCATTTTTGTATGGCTTGTTTATAACAAATCTGTGCATGCTTGCACTTTGACAACACAACAGTTCTGAACCAGGAATTACTTACTACCGATGGAGGAAAACAAAATGAGGAAAAACATGTAAAAAGTTATTGTTATACAAAAACATTTTACAATCATTATGTTAATTAGTAGCATCTATTAAAAATCATGTGCTGTATTAATACCTACCAACATCTAAAATAATGGGCACTTGTCAACAGTGAAAAATCCCGTCACTGTCACGTCTGCTTTCTTTTTGGGACAGGTCACGTGACTTAGGTCATTTTTGCACCGCCGGAAGTAGACAGACTCCAAACTTTAAAATAGGATGCTTTTAGATCCACACCTTTCAATGTAAACACTTGACTGTGGCATGCATTTTATCTATCAATGGAATACATTTGTTATATACATTTCATTAACTGATATTTGTAGTTAATTGAATAAGGTAATATATAAAATAATCAAATTGATCGTGCGATTACAAGACATGTGTGTTCTGGCCATTTTCCCGTTAATAGGATGCTTCACGGCCCTTCGAGGATACACTGTGTGTGTGTTTAACCACGCACTCGATACATTTTTAAATAACAGTTTTATCGCGGTCGGATGCATGACTACGTTGAGAAAAAACCCAGTGTCTAGTAGACAGGTTGATCCTAGATCGACCGTGCATCAGGCGGGCACTGTACCACTGTGCTATACTGCCCACAGAAACAAAATTAATGACGAAGATAGTTTCGCACATAGGAATCAGGTTTCTTCTCGTAGCTTTGGTACTAGTGAATAATATGTAAGTTTAATGACACAGTTTGACCCAGGAATATTCAGGCTAAATATCCGTGACTTTAGATCAAGGGGTGGGGGAGGGGGGATCCATATTTTAGACATAGTAGCTGACAATTGGTTGTCAAACATTTCAAATCTATTACACAAAATGCTCTCTAGCCTTGACCTTGTGTGATGATGTTAAGAAAGAAAATAGCAGAAGAAAATAAAATTATAGGCAGGAAATAACCGGTGGATACCTTATTTACATAATTATTAATATGTTGGGTCCTATACTTGGTGAATATTCATCGAATAGCACCTAGCCTTTGTTGTTGTTTCGCTTGTTTTCGAGACTGGTCATCGACACTTGTCACGTCTTTTGAAGTTGATAATTCAGTTCCCTTTAATAATTAATTCCAAAATATTTTTTAGTATTATTTCCATTTTCATATAATTGTGATAAATTTAATTCTTGTTTGCTTTACACTAATATTACATTTTGATAGAACTAATCAGTTGTATTGCTGTACATTCATTATGGTACCGGAAGTCAGTTTTTGATGTCGGAGTATTATGATTCTGACCCTTTTCGAATTAATGTGGAATCTTAACGAAATAGACAAAGAGTTACATATCTTTAAATGAATCGTACAAGTAACAATATACATATATACATTTTTAATTTATTTGTTTGTTAGTATAATAAAAAAAAAAATAGAATCTGTTTAACAGTAATAATATTATTATTGATTTTAAAAATCTAAATATTTAGTAAGAAACAGATTTGTGAGTTAATTTAGAAATAATTTATTGTGTTTGTGTTTTACATTAGTAAATTAGTTAAGGTGTTAACCTACACATGAAGGCTCTTAATGAGCTAAGGCAGCATGAGTCCTATTGGCTTACGGCTCTGAGTACCAGCCAGAATGACTTGATTAGAGAGTATCACAGGCTTCGAAATAAGTCAAGAACGGTCGTTCAGGTCACCGGGAGGTTACCACATGGCAGAAAAGTCGAGAACGGAATTTGTCAGCGAACGGTGAATTGTCACATATTTATTATTAAATATGAGACACCCATATGTAGAGTATCAATACAAAGAGAATAGTGATAAGAATGAATTATAAATACATTATACCATCAGTTTTCACTAATTATAGGACTTAGCAATAATAATAATGGAATATTAAACTTGATTAATTTATGGTAACATATTGGTAACCTATAGGTTACCATGTCCATTTCTGTGGTAACCTGTAAATAGGTTACCAGCCGTGGTGCTTATTTCAATGCCTGTATCGGTAATTATTTTATTTTGTTTCCAACAGGCTCGAAGAAACACCAGCTGAAACTTGAGGCGCCGGAAGATGGCGCAATCCTTACCGTTGCACATCTGTCTGACGCTATCGCTGACCTCACACAGGTTCCAAGAAAAAACCAGAAACTTATATTTAAAGGTTCAACATCTTGAAGTATTCTTGAGTCCCAACAGGTCTTCTACAATATGGTAGCCATACCGCCCTGGCAAGTGATGATTAGTAATTAAAGTTCCTTTCTCTCCTCTATTTTTTTTTTTTTTTAACGATGCACTCAATGCATTTTAATTTACAAATGTAAATACAGTTATATCGGCGTCGGACGCATGATTACATCAAGAAAAAACCCCAGTGGCTAGCTGACTGGGATTGATCCTAGACCGACCGCGCACAAGGCGGGCACAATACCACTTGGCTATGGCGCCCGCTTTCTCTCCTCTAATACTAACACAAAATACAAACAGAACTTAAAACTCCCCAGTCTTCCCAAACAACAGATATTCTCGTTTTGCTAGTGGCCATTTTTTCATATGACTGCACAGAAGATTGCTGGCGCCGTCTCGGTCCGAGACCACGATCTGCCAAACAGCGTATAATTCTGGTGACCTAAATAGGTCAGCCAGCTATATTGATATCGAACAGTGCAGCATCATATAGACAAAAGAGAACCTGGAGATATGTTTTAAATGATTACACAATGTTCCTTTATCTGCTATCAACTTGCTCAACGGCTAGTGAAAAAACACTGAACTTCTCTAAATTTAGTGTTAAATAATAAATGAATATAGTGGATTTTTATTTATGGCTAGTGAATTTTGAAAATCACTGATCCCATGGCTAGTGAATTTTTTGTTATTATTGTTAGTATACTTGACCAGGACTTTAAATTATACCAATTTCACATCGGTTATCGGGTGTGCCCAAAATACATTCATACAAATTTATTTATTTAGAAAGGATGTTTTATTTAATGATGCACTCAACACATTTTATCTACGGTTATATTGGCGCTATTCATATTGTAATGGACCACAAAGATCCTGAGACAGGAAACCCGATGTCACTATTCCATTGGCTACTCTTTCTGAAAAAGCAGCAAGTGATCTTTTATATGCACTTTTCCATAGACGGGATAGTACATACCACCACCTTTGGTATACCAGTCGTGGACACTGGTTGGAATGGAAAACAACCCAATTGATGGTTTCACCGAGGAGGTTCGACCCTGCAGCCGCGGCACCTCAGGCGAATACTCAACGGTGTGGGGGGGGGGGGAAGCCCAATTGATGGGTCCACTGAGGAGGTTTGATCCTGCAACCAAGGCACGTTAGGCAATGGGAATTTTGAACCTCTCAATTTGCCAAATTTTATTTTAATTTGATGAAATAATTCAATGTAATTATTGCCATTTGTTGGGTGTACTATCATTTGGCACATTTACTAATTACGTACATTTTACTATACAACTAATGTCTTATAAATTTCACATTCACAAAACTGTTTTATAATTGATTGTGGCTTCTTTTTATTTCAATTTGTGTCCAAATTACTACAACCTGATTTTATCTACCCTAGGCATTTAATATTTTCAAAGCTAAGTATACCGGTATGTGGAAACATGGCAATTTTGACAGTTCGTTTGTGATTTGAATTTGAAACCGTTCCCATTTTCTTTCTAGGTCGTTCGCTGAAAAAAACAGATGACAGTTTAGCATCTCTTGGATTGACGCAAGGGTCAAAGGTCATGCTGCTAGGCAGAAAGGTTGCAAGTCATTTAATTTTTTGTCACACGTAAAGGCATCGAAATAAAGTATGGTGTCTGTAAACCCATGTACAAGTTAGGGGCTGTTCAAATATTATGTTAGCGGGCGCCATAGCCCAGTGGTATAGTGCCCGCCTGATGCGCGGTCGGTCTGGTCTAGGATCGATCCCCGTCATCTAGCCACTGGGGTGTTTTCTCGACATAATCATGCGTCCGACGCCGATATAACCATATTTACATTTGTAAATTAAAATGTGTCGAGTGCGTCCTTAATTTTTTTTTTATGTAATGCCATTTTGGTTGAAATTAGGGCACCTGCTACTCTGATACTAAACTATAAACACCTCCCCCCAAATAAAATAAAAATTACATAACACTGGGACAAGCGGAGTTAGTCCATGAGGCATGTCAACCAAGTCAAAAGGGAAAGGAATTCGAGGAACTGTTGTTGATTTTAGACAATGACGAATACTTTCTGGAACCGGAGTGTAAAAAAAAAAAAAACCCTAATATTTACCCCCAAATATAAACCACATGTGAAGAAAAAAGATTGAAAACCAAATGCCTGTACACAAATCTTCTGATGGCAGTACCGTTATCCCATAGTACATTAATGCTCAGTTAGGATGCCCACTTAGCCTCATTCTGAGATTCACATTAATATTCATGAGGCAATATTAAGGCCTATTGTCTAGTGTTTGCAGATGTTTGTAGGTCACGCTGTCGCAGGATTGAATCACCTCAGTGGACACGTCAATTGGACTTTTTCCGTTCCAACCAATGCCCCACGACTGATATACCAAAGGTTTTGGTATGTATTGTCCTATCTATGGGTAAACGCATTTAAAATATCTTTAGCGGGCACCATAGCCCAATGGTACAGAGCCCGCCTGATGCGCGGTCGGTCTAAGATCGATCCCTGTCAGGTAGCCACTGGGTTTTTTCTCGACGTAATCATGCGTCCTATGCCGATATAACCGTATTTACATTTGTAAATTAAAATGTGTTGAGTGCATCGTTAAACAAAAAATAAATAACAAAAATATTAACAGATCCCTTGCTGCTTATTGAAAAAAGTAGCCTATGTGGCAGCAGCAAGTTTCCTCTAAAAGACATATGTCAGAATTGTGATATGTTTGACTTCCAATAGGCGATGATAAAGTAAAAATCATTGTGCTCTAGAGGCGTTATTTAATAAAACAAACTACTTTTTTATGTTTGAAGGTCAAGGTGAAATGTTTGTCTGGTTTCAGCCGGAGCCAGAAGACGCTGGCGAGGTGATGAAGATGAAATCTCTCGAGCAGGATGTTGAGAAGCTGAAAGAGAAGATGAGTGAGATCTCATCCAGACTTGCCGGAATCGAGCAGGTAGGGCCATCCTTTAAAATATCTTTGTTTGTCCATTTCCGACCTATCATTTCAATTGTGGGTAGGTGACCACAAAAGTATGAAATCTTCGCATATCGAGTTGTATTAATATGTTTTAGGGATTTCTCGATGACCACAAAATGGATGTCAGTTTGCAGACTGCGTTGTATTGATAATTTTACGGAATTTCTCGTTGACCACAAAAGGGGCGTCAGTTTGAATACTGACTGAGTTATAATATGTTTTAGGGATTTCAAGATGAGCAGAAAAGGGGAGTCAGTTTGCATACTGACTGAGTTGTAATAATATCTTTTAGGGATTTTTCGATGACCACAAAAGGGATGTCAGTTTGTATACTGAGTTATAATATCTTTTAGGGATTTCTCGACGACCACAAAAGGGGAGTCAGTTTGCAAACTAACTGAGTTGTAATGATATGTTTTAGGGATTTCTCGATGACCAGAAAAGGGGCGTCAGTTTGCATATTAACTGAGTTGTAATATGTTTTAGGGATTTCTCGACGAGCAGAAAAGGGTCATCAGTCTGCGGGAGCTGATTAGACAGATTCCGGTGATAACAGAGGGCTACATGAAGCTGCTCGAATCTCTCGACTTACTTCGCTTCGACGACGATAACAAAGCCGCGAGAACGAGGAGAAAAAACTTAGTCGTTAACATACAGGTTGGTTTTACCTTACAAGACGGAAAATATTTTGTTTTCTCTTTTTTTGCAGTATTATTTCAATTAAGGAAATTCACAAGAACTAGGAGAAACAGAATTTTTTCTATAATATCAGGCATAAACTTTCGCGAGAATCTCAGAATCCTATTTACCTCAACATTCGCGTGGGTATTAAACATCAGTAAAAGTGAAGTAAAGTTTGTTTATTTAAAGACACCTCTAGAGCACATTGATTTTTTTCAATTTTGTCATTGGCTATTGGATGTCAAACAAGGTAAATCTGACATATGTCTTTAGAGGAAACCTGCTGCTGCCACACAAGCTACTCTTTCTGATAAGCAGCTAGGGATCTTGTTCGAAGTTTTGACAAGATTAGTGATGTACTAGAAACAACCTTTTAAATGCACTTTCCCATAGACAGGATAGTACATACCAAGGTCTTTGGTATACCAGTCGTGGTGCACTGGTTTAAACATCAGAATCCAAATGGATTCTTGAGAAATATTTCCAAGAAAAGGAAATGGAAATTGAATTACACAATATTAACAAAATCAAGTCAATAGACAATTTTATATACTGTAACTACCAATGAATCTTTAGACTCATTAACAACTTGTTAGTGTTAATAAGATTTTTTTTTTTAAATATGTTTGAAATTACAGGATTCTCTCAAACTGTTTGTTATGAGAATTCAGATGGATTCTCATGAAATGTACTGAAAGTTTAGGCCTAAATGTACAATGTAAAAGAGTTTATATAATTATATTTTATGTCTTTATGCTGTTTTATGTCAGTTATTGAATATTAAGGAGAAGAAATTTATATTGTTATATTTTTCACAGCTCTTTAGTAAAACACTTATATTTCAATTATTTAAAGTCACAAGAACAAATAGAAATATTTCCCTCACGAGACAGAAATTTAGATTTTTCTCTTTTATACGCAGTATTCAATTATAGAAAGTTGCAAGAATTAGGAGATAAATTTTTTGTCTGTAACATGCAAGTGGGTTTTCCCTCAAGACATAGAAATTGATATTTTTAACCTCTTTAGCATATGTGTCATGTCTAGTACTGGGTACACAGAACATTTCACCAAATTATTTATTAAACTTCAAATATTGCAACAACATAGTTATTTCAATTAAAATGTACTTTAAAAAAACACACAGCTAGTACGATGCTTATTTTGTGGTGGGAATTCGTTGTGTTTTCCTTTTTGATGATTGTGTAATTGAATAAACCAATCATCAATAATCGGTTGTCAACATTTTAAACTTAAGCAGGAGACCCCATCAACTACACATTTGGTTTTTTCTCGACATTATTGTGTGTCTGACACTAATATAATCGTTATTTGAAAATGTGTTAAGTGATTCGTTAAATAAACAAAAAAATGTGAGAAGAGGGTGTGTGGTATTATGCCTACCCATTGAGCCCTTAAGAACTTGCACTGGGTTAGCTCTTGCACCGGGAAACGAACCCTGTACCTACAGTTTTCTAAATTAGCAGTATCCCAAGAATATTTGATTTTTAATTTTGGATGCCAGACTTTAAGAACCCGATATCCCAACATCCAATATTTAGTTGAGGTTTTTCTTTTATATTGGTTTGGTTTGGGGTTTTCATTCCAAATGTTCACTCTTCGTTATATGATTTCAGAGCTCATAACTAGGTGTAATACAATAATAATATCTATTACCAAGTCTATTGTCAGGTATATAAAAGTGGGATATTAAATTCTCGTGTGGGATACTAGGTTTCGAAAAGCTTAGTATCCATCTGGGACACACAAAAAATAAAGTTTGTTTTATTTTACGATGCCTCTAGAGCACATTGATTTTTATTTTATCATCGGCTATTGGGATGTCAAACATATGGTAATTTTGACATATATTTTTTAGAGGAAACGATAATCAGCAAGGGATCTTGTTCGAATTTTTGACAAGATTAGTGATCTACTAGAAACAAACTTTACTTTTTTTCAGTGGTGGGTACTGCTGCCCAGGACAACTGAGGTGTATACCCACGTCATCTTGCTTGAACCTTGATTTGATTATATGGACGAAAATTATATTATATTCTTAATAGTTTCTGTAATTGGTTTTTTCTGTTTTTTATTCAGGCAATGATGGACCAGTCAGACAAACTACTGCAGAATGTAGAAGACATGATAGATAGGACGAACTTTAGTGATGACTAGACGATTCTATTCTGTTCTAGACCTGTCCCAATGGGATCAGTTGGGCTTTTCCCCATTCCAACCAATGCCCCATGACTGCTATACCAAACACCATTGTACGTATTGTCCTGTCTGGGAAAGTGCATATAAAAATACAAGTCCTTGCTACTAATGGAAAAATACAGCAATTTCATCGGATTATGTGTCAAAATTACCATGTCTGACATCCAATAGTCGATGATAAAGTTCTCACAAACTTTGTTCTGGTGGGGGGAGGCGTATATAGCTGTGTCAGTAGAGCTCTCGGATGATGTACCAAAGTCGTAGGATCGAACCTCCTTACTGGATCCTGGTTATCATTGTGAGTTTTCTCCTCTTTTTTATCAGGGGGTGGGTTGGGCGGGATCTAGCTCAGTTGAGAGCTCACCTGAGGAGCTGCAGTCACGGGATCAAACCTTGTTGAATCCATCAATTGGGCTTTTTTCTGTTCCAACCAGTGCCCAACGACTGGTATACCAAAGGTCATGGTATGTACTATCCTGTCTATGGGAAAGTAAATATGAAAAATCACTTGCTGCTTATCAGAAAGTGTAACCTATGAAGCGGCAGCAGGTTTCCTCTAAAGACATATGTCAGAATGACCATGTTTGAGGTCCAATAGCCGATGATAAAATGTAAATCCATGTGCTGTAGAGGTGTCGTTAAATTAAACAATTTGTTTTATTTTATCTGTTATGCTTGTCCATGGCATGTGCTGTTTGGACTGGAGAAGTGCTTATAAACGATACCCTACTGCCAGGGGAAAAATGTATCGGGTTTCCTCTGTGACACAATGACCAAATGTTTGACATCCAATTGCAAACCATTAATAAATCGATGAACTCTTGTGGTGTTAAATAAAACACTTTGTCATACCAGTTTTTTCTCTGTTCTGTTATTCAATGATGTTTTGCAGATGTTAGTTTTTAAGGCGTGCGAGGGCGATCGCGCACGATTTGGATTTGGCGAGTGTGAAAAATAACGCATGTTACACTTACCAAATAAGACACCTTAAAAAAAGTACATCGATTTCCGCCATTTACAATTTGATCAGTTTATATATCTCATGCAGTTTATAGAAAAAATGGTACAATAAAAAAAAAAAAATATATATACATGTATATATATATATATAAAATTTATAGTAACTTCCGTGCTGGTTTTAACTGGTATTTCACATTGCTGAGCATATCAGGGAATGCAGGTTTAATAGTGATCTGCGAAAAAGTAGCAGTCCAATCAAAACTGCCTATTTTGTGTACACTCATCTAAGCATTTTGACGAGTGCGATTTTTCACACACCTTGGTTTTTCAAAAAATAAGGTCTGGTTTTGTCAAAAAGGATTTCACAAATGTGCTTACAGAGTTGATGAAATATAATGTGGGCGAGTCTGTTGCAGTGTGAAGAGTCAAAATAGCGTCGAGCGAGTCAAATCACGTGTCGCCTGAAAATTTTCACATATTATATTATTTATCAAAATACAAATAACTAATGTTTGT
>JAUUEI010596985.1:0-10393 GCA_032274625.1 Depressigyra globulus
TCCAATAGCCGATGATATAAAATCAATGTGCTCCAGAGGCGTCGTTAAATAAAACAAACTTTACTTTACTTTTTCTAAATTTTTATCATATAAAGAAAAATGTTTTGTTAACTGGACACTCAAAACATTTTATTTGCAGTAACAATTTGTATGATTAGGAGCCACAAAGATAGTGTAAGACTATTAAGAGGAAACTTGCCATTTTAAGGTCTTAAGTATATTTTTTTTTATTAGCAACAAGAAATGTTACATGCTCCATCTCACAAGATTGTACATACCATGGACTCTTTATATACCAGGGCTGGGATCTAGCTCAGTTAGTTGAGCACTCACCTGAGATGCCGCGGTTGCAGGATTGAACCTCCTATGTGGACCCATCAATTGGGCATTTTCCCGTTCTAACCAGTATGTACTATCCTGTCTATGGGAAAGTGCATAGAAAAGATCCCTTGCTACAAAGGAAAATTATAGTGTGTTTCTTCTGACTACATGTCAAAAATTACCTTATGTTTGACATCCAATAGATGATGATTAATAAATCAATGTGCTCTAGTGGTGTCGTTAAACAAAACAACTTTGTTGTTGTTGCTTTAAACCGGTATATACCAGTTTGGGAGGATTGGCTTGAATGAAACAGCCCAGTGAATCTACTAATGGTGCTTGGTATTGCATGGAATTTAGTAAAAGTTTGTTTTATTTAACGATACCTCTAGAGCACATTTATTTTTATTATCATCGGCTATTGGACGTCAAACATATGGTAATTCTAACATATCTTTTAGAGGACACCTACTGCTGCCAGATAGGCTACTCTTTCTGATAAGCAACAAGCGATCTTTTATATGCACCTTCCCAAAGACAGGATAGCACATACCACGACCTTTGGTATACCAGTCGTGGGACACTGGTTGGGATGGGGAAAATCCCAATCGATGGGTTCACCAAGGAGGTTCGATCCTGCAACCGTTTCACCTCAAGCGAGCACTGAAATTTAGTAAGACCATAGTGCATCATGTGACAGCTTTGCCTCTGGCAGGGATATGCCTCTAGGCATCTCTGGTACTCAACAAGGGTCACTTTCCAAAACAAGAGTGGTATTCAAAATTCACAATTTCTTCTACTTAATCTTTCAGTGGCCTGATAAAGTTCCAAAGTATGAAAAGAATTTTCTAATTTTGTCTTTTCCTACAGCTATTGGACCCTGACAAAAAATCCTAAATAAATGCCTATCTAGAAAGTAAAGTAAAGTTTGTTTTATTTAATGACGCCTCTAGAGCACATTGAATTTTATTTAATTATCGGCTATTGGGGGTCAAACATGATAAAATTCTGACATGTCTTTTAGAGGAAACCTGCTGCCGCCACATAGGCTTCTCTTTCCAATAAGCAGCAAGGGATCTTATATATATATATTTTTCCATAGACAGGACAACATACCATAGCCTTTGGTATACCAGTCTTGGGGCACTGGTTGGGGCCCAATTGATGGGTTCACCGAGGAGGTTTGATCACGCCTCCTGCCTATCTAGAGGTCCAGCCCTATCATATATAGAATGTTTAATCATCAGCTATTGGGTGACTGCGATACAAGCAGAATAAGAGAAACTTACCAGGACAACAAGGCACCTTTTCAATTAATAGCAAGAGGTATTTTAAGGGTACTATTCTGCAGACAAGATGGGGACATAACACGGCTGATTAATATCTAGCAGAAGTTGAAAACCCTCTAGTGGAATGTGTATTTGTTTTCATTCCACTTCTTGAAGATCACATCCATGTCTCATTTGAGAATGATAGCCTTGGGGAAAAGTTCAGCAACAAAATTTCATTTGAATATTGATTGATAACTGTTGGCAGCAAGGTGTACCTGTACATGTATTTATACGTGGAATTCCCTCACCGATATAATCTCCTCACAAATGTAAATCATGGCTTGCCAACAAACAGATGGTAGTTGGTACAGCTCTGGCTGCAGATACACTGCTGACTTGTTCTGCAGGCTTGAACTGGTTAATTGTTGTACTGTGACCAGTCACTGGTCAGCAGATGCCAGATGTTAGCTGGCCAGATTAATGACTGGTACAGGGAACAAGAAACGGCAGTGATGGATCCAGAGGAGGTTTTCACTCTGCCCTAATACAGCTGGAACATGTACAGAATTTGTGATAATAATTATCCAATAATAAACATAGGCAGTCAGGTTTTTTCAGTCCCAACCCTCTCCTGAGAAAAATGTTTGATCGGACCCTGAAAGCAGTGTTAACTCAATTTTAGCTAATTCACTATTTGGTTTCTATTTCACTTTGGTCTAAAATATGCTACATTTATTTCACACCCTATAATACAATGCCAGAATGTTCCCATTTGATCTCATGTTTCAACAGTGGATTTATTGGTAGCTAACCCAGGGCTTCTAAAATTAGTTTTTTCACTGGCCATGGGATCAGTAATTTTCAGAACTCACTAGCCATAAATACAAATCCACTAGCCCTACTAATATCTATATTCATTTAACATTAAATTTAGAGAAAGTCTGCATTTTTTCACTAGCCATCGGACAGGTTGATAGCAGTTAATAACTAGCACAACATTGAAAATCACTATCTGGAGATAGGGCTACCTTATTCTAGAAGCCCTGCTAACCTGACACCCCTTACTTTTTGGTAACAAAATGCACCTCACCAAAAATTAACCTATTGTCCTTTTTTCAATTTAGTCCTAATATCCAGGCAACACATCGTCACTAAGCCTCTCCGTGAGAGGAGAGCAGCAACTCGCACGCACCTCATACTCGCCAGAAACATAAAATTTGGCGAGTAGTTTATAGCTCACCTCAATCATTTTGCTATATTGTTGAAAAAAGTAATGACTTAAAGAACTTGCTCTCCTCATTTGTTATTTCTCGTCTGGGATCATAGTCAGGAGAGCAGTAGATTGCTAGCCTACTATTTTCAAATGGAGAGGCCCGCTGACACTCCCCCTCACTCAATCCTGAATCAACCCTTGTTTAAAATTGGTGGAAATAACCAGTTTTTTAATTTATGTTCTTGAGTGTCAAAAATAATTTTATTTTATAAAAGAATAATGCAAACATAATGTGTATTTTTTATGTTATGCAATGGACTTTGCACTTTACAGGTAAATCCCAAATTTCTGTTCAACTATGATATTTTTAATTGCATATATACAAGTAGATACAAAAATAAAAGTTTGTTTTATTTAACGACACTTCTAGAGCACATTGATTTTTATTTTATCATCGGCTATTGGAAGTAGATACAAGTTGTTTTAGTGTAAGTCCTCATTTGCATACATGTAGATCTACCATGCCACTTTGAGAAGCAGTTATACAAGTAACATGTACCGGTCTAAACACCTTGGCCATATTGCCACGCTTGCGAGTTCTTGGCACTGTGCCAACCAAGTGCATTAAGAATGTACACCTGGAAGAATTTATGCTGTATTTATAAGTCATATACATGGGGGATGGTGTGCTTACCGGCACTTTTGGTAAACCCATTTCAATACAGGCTGGCACATTCTGTTCAGTATTTCATGGTCTCCGATCTAGCCAGTCGGCCGCAGGGGCTCTGGCTGTTTTGCTGATGCAATCTCTAGTACTGTACACCTTACTGGAATGGTTTTGGTGTAGTGTTACAGTTTTATTGAAGGTGTTAAATGTAAATCTTTCCAATGCCTCTGAAATACTGGGTAATAGATGCAGCCCTTTTTCTCTCTGTATCCTTTCTGTTCCAGCCGAGCCCATGTACTATCCTGTCTATGGGAAAGTGCATATAAAAGATCCCTTGCTGAAGTGTGTGCGCATGACAGGCAGGCACTATAACAGCTTGTTCTGAATGTGCACGTAAAACAAATTGACTAGACTTTTTCAAAAGGTGTAGCTCATGGGAGTGATGGCAGCAGGTCCTCTCAATATTTGTGTGGTTCTTAAACCATAAGACCGATGTTAAAAAAACCCTCAAGTTTGTTTTATTTAATGACTCCTGTAGCGAACATTGATTTTATATTTTATCATCGTCTATTGGAGGAAACTACGCTGCCACCACATAGGCTGCTCTTTCCAATAAGCAGCAAGGGATCTTTTATATGCCTTTTCCTATACACAGGACAATACATACCATAGCCTTTGGTATACCAGTCGTGGGGCACTGGTTGGAACGTGAAAAAGCCCAATTGATGGGTTCACTGAGGAGGTTCAATTGTGCAACCGCAGCACCTCAGGCAAGAGCTCAACTGACTGAGCTAGATCCCATCCCAAGACATATGTCAATATAACTAAATAAGAAATATGTTGAGTGTGTTGTTAAATAAGGCAACTCTTCTCCTAGGCTAAGTTTTAGTGGAATTGCTCAACATTTTGTTTTTTGGTGAAGCATTTATTAACTGGAATCAACAATGATCATAGTTTGGACGAAAAAATTCCATACTTATTTTAGTGGCTCCAAAGATGGTTTAAGTGCAATGTTACATATGTGTAGTGATTTGATACTCGTTGGAACAAGACTGTGAGTGTGATGACAAAAAAAAATATATTTTACCAATGACAGGCATGGCTGTAGTTGGTGCTTTATTTAAACAGAGACTCTTTAAACTTTATAACACAGCCAGATACTGTTTGGTTTCATACGATTGTTCATTTGCCTTGTTAATCAGACATCACTTGCTGACCTCCAGCTTTTGTTCCATATTTTACCTTGACCTTCGACAGCGATTTACAACATTATACCAGTTGTTAAAGGATTTTTCTTATTGTCTTCATGATTGCTCAGTTGTCTGTCAAGTCGTACTCGAAAGCAATTTCAGCTGAAGACTTAAGTTGCTTAATTGTCTTTCCATCTGGCCAATGTGCTGAAGACTATTGTTAGGGAAACCAGTAAGCTTTAGGTCATTAGCTGATGGAAGATTACCATAAGGGAGGATCCATGCCCCAGTTCACCTCCCTGTCCCTGTGAGGCCCGAAATTGTGCCTATAGCAGGCTTTTTTTTCTTCTTTTTTTTTGGTTTAACGACGCACTCAACACATTTTAATTTACAAAATGTAAATACGGTTATATCGGCGTCGGACACATGATTACGTCGAGAAAAACACCCATTGGCTAGCTGACGGGGATCGATCCTAGACCGATTGCGCATCAGACGGGCTCTGTACCACTGGGCTATGGCACCCGCTCCCATGGCAGGCATGCTTGAATAGTTCTCTGAAGCGGGGCGGGATCTAGCTCGGTCGTCTAACGTGCTGCGGTTTCAGGATTGAACCTAGGTGGACCTGTCAATTGGGCTTTTTCTGTTCCATCCAGTGCCCCACAACTGGTATACCAAAGGCTGTAGTATGTACTATCCTATCTGTGGGAAAGTGCTTATAAAAGATTCCTTGCTGCTTATCAGAAAGAGTAGCCTATATGACTCTAGCGGGTTTCCTCTAAAGACATATGTTTGACATCCAATAGCTGATAATAAAATAAAAATCAATGTGCCCAAGAGGCGTCATTAAATAAAAGAAAGTTTACTGATTGAAGCATGCCTGTAATTACGGACACCACACCAAGTTGACCCTTCCAGAGATTTGTGGACCTAATGGAATCAGTGTGAAAGAGATGCTGATAATGGTGATACAGTGGTGGAGGCAGGCATCATTTAATTTAGATTTATTTCTCTCCTTATAGCCAATTAAAGTTTAAGCTGTCAGTCTTGGGCATTCTCCTCCAGTATCTGGCCAGACAGGACAAATCAGAGGTTAAAGGTCAAAGAGACGAGTCCTATGTTTAATGGTCTCACACCTTCTTAGAGGCTTGTGTAATTACTCAGGGTTGTGATCGATACCGGGACGTGAACCTAGCACCTATCAGCTGTAACATTATATCTAGATGCTCGATGCCTTCAATTCGTTTAATGCACTTTTCAGAATTTTAAAAACATTTTGAAGAACAGTTTCTTTGCTATGATCTACATGTATACATATAAAAATATGTCAAACAGGCTATATATTAATTTTACCGGTGTAATTTCTGGCAAAATCTTTTTTTCACTTTTACAATAACCTATTCTGGCCAAGGCACGCAACAAGGGCAGCCAAATTAGGTACCATGCCAATGTGTGAAGACACACACCATGATTACATACAGACACAAAAATAAATTCAGTTAATTTAACATTTCGGGAGTTAGAATATACCTCTTAGTACTACATTTTAAAAATAAAAAGGTGGGGGCCAACACCCACTGGATCCGTCTGGGTCTGCCACTGTAATCTGTATAAAGGGGTGCACATATCATCAGTTCTTTTCTAAGGAAAGTGCTGCCAGTCAAGATTTAGCCATTGTGTTGTGTTGGGGAATCAATAAGAATTACCAGCGATCTGTTTTGAGGAAACGTCCATCACTCAATAAAGCTTTAAGACTTACATTAAAGTGTTAACAGCTCGGGTTCATAAGGACATTGTAATCGGCTAACCACCATTCTGATAAGTACTTCTGATTCCAGGTTACAATCCCGTGTAATAAGATAATACATCTGGACAATAGAAAATATCAAAGATGTTGTAATTTTGGCAAAACTCATTCAGAGTTTATAAAATACCCCCCTCCCCCCAACAATAATACCTTACCCCGCCCCCTACTCTCTCCCCCCCCCCCCCCCCCCCCAACTCTGCCTTTTGAATACCTAAAACATAATATTCATATATATTATATAACATGCTTTTCCCCACCTCCATTGAACCCTAAAAAATTGCCACAACAAACAGTAATTAAAACAAAATTAATTAAATAAAAATAAATAAATAATAAAAAGAAGAAGAATTGATTGCTAGATAGGAATGTTTATATACAAAAGGTTTTATTATTTATTTCAGTTTTTGGTCAACGTGTTTCACGTTAGTTAATTTTCTCATTGTTCACATTCTCTAAGGTGACAGTCATTTAACTTTCTGTTGTGTCTGCTTGCTTCAAACACGTTTTGCTGGTCGTCTGTCATGCTCCAGCGATCAGACCCATATATTCACAAACCAACCTATCACACCTGTCACTTGCTGAAAATATATCATAGCCTGACCATAAAAGTGAAATTCTGTTTTTATTATCACCAATAGTCGCAGCGATTAAACCCAAATATGCCAAGGCTAACCGTCCACTCTTGTCAGTCAATGAAACCAGTACAGGTAGCCTGGCCATAAAATAGAATAGTAGTCATTGGGCTGCTTTAAGAGGCACCATGGGTATCCAACAGTGACAACGGCCATAAGGAATTATGTCAAGCCTTTAAGACCCATGGCAAACAATGCCTGGTACATTTATATGTGTTGCCGTTAATGGCAGCTTTAGAATAAAGGTGTGGTCCTGATGTATTGAATACAACTGTGAAATTTAAACAACTGTTGGGTAAATTATACCAACTGTCAGGCAAATGAAGTTATTGATTCATAAGTGATAAAATCTTACACTTTGCCTTTAGCTAAATATGTTATCACATGTGACGGTGAATAGTTGAAACAAAAGAAGAAATCTTCAAATATTTACTAGCAATAATTAATTCATGTTTAAAGTTGCAATATCATTTCCTAAACTAAATTGAAAAAAAGAAGTACACAATAAATCCATGGAGTTTCTTTTTACAGCATATCCACTGGACTATTTTGATCTTCCCTTCCTAAGTTACATCATAAAAATATTCTAAACAGTGCAGCTTTAAGTTTGATATCAAAACAGTTAAGTCTAGCTAAAAATATACACAGCCATGACAGTTTTACAGTCTTGATACATGTATTTATAAAATAATACAAGAAGAAAAATAGGTCAGGCCAGTCCTGTTTTGGTGTTTTGGAGGAAATAGTGAATCTTTGCTATAACAAATGTGGAAACTAATACTTGTACTGATATAGATGGGGTTTTATATATATTTTTAAATATCATATAATATTTAGTGTTTTCCAATGCATTCAAAGTATGTGTTATTTTTTAGATCACACACTTTCAGAATTTGATAACTATGTAAATTAATTAGGTCAGGTCACTTTGGTTATAGACACAGTAAACATACAAGTACTCAAATATAAAACGAATGTTGAATTTGTTTCAGCCAGGCTGCAGAATTGACGAAAGCATTCTTAGTTATTAAACAAAAACATTTCAATAGTAATTTTAGATTGTAAGTTGTTCAATGTTAAAAACAAAACCGTTCAATTTTAGTGTGTTATATTTTATGAATATCCAAATCACGTCATTGGCAAATTGATTTAATTCTGGTTTAATGGCTTAATTGGATGGCTGCTTGGTATTATAATGTTTATAGAAAACCGTTTGTTTTAAGCTCGAGATAATATGATAAAGATATTATTAGCCTTGTGTGTTTCGATATCATCTATATTCTGTATTTTTTTTTTTTAATTCTTTGCTAAAACATATCGGTCTTTTAAAAATGTGTGTTTAGTTACAATAAAAATTCTTTCATTAATGATTCATCATGAAGTGTATTTAAGTATGTGTTGAACATCTCTAGACTCAGTTGCAAGCCAGCCGATATGATAACATTATCTGTTGGACCTACGATTAGCTTTCATTAAGTTTAGATAGTTTCTTTAATTGTCTTTAGTCCTTGAATCCATTGCTGTATGTGGGTGAGGCCTAGTTCAATCTGGTTTCCTCTAAAAGATATATGTCAGATTTATCATGTTTGACATCCAATAGCCGATGATTAAATAAAAATCAATGTGCTCTAGAGGTGTTGATAAATAAAACAAACTTTACTTTACTTTATGGTCGTTAATCATATGAATACCAATATAACCATAGATAAAATCACCCACTGACCCCCGATAAATGTCTTTTGAAACATGGAACTTGAACAGGGACTCTCATTTTTATTAGTTTTAACTTAAAATCCTATTATGAGACTCCCCAAATTTCCCCCAAAAGCTCAAATGACCCCCGATGGAGAATGTCCAGTGAGAACACTGCACAGCCTTGATGGTATGCACTCGTGAATAACATGAAACCAGTAATGGTATTAGGTGTTCACAAAAATAAATTTTGCTCTACAGGTGGCACCTGTCATGTGTATAACCCAACACTCGTCAAATCCATTGCAATGTTTTCATTAATATGTTGAGATGAACAAGATTTTCACAATAAAATATGTACATGGTCAAAACATGCGCCAAGTTGCGTATTTACAACAACAAAAAAACATGTCACAATATTAAACTGTTTTCAGTAATCAATGGTGCATTATTATTTTGTGAAGAAGTTTTAATATAAAACTTTTTGAAAGCTTTCAGGAGTCCTTGATCCTTGATCAGAACTAACCCTAAGGCAATGTTAACAGTTTCTATCATTGCTTTTTGTCTCACGACTCTTTTTTGAAGGATGTCATTTATTTGGTTTGAGTGTTCAGCAAGAAAGTTTTACAACTGCACCTAGTTATCAAACTGACTAAGGTCAAGGTCATTTTGGTTTGTTAAAAGGTTTTTCTAATTGCTTACATGTATAACTCTCGAATCCACCAATGAATGACTTTCATTTTACTGCATTACTCTTCACCAGAGCCAGTTGATTATTTAATACCAGTAAGGACACCACCACCTCACCCCCACCCACCCACCAACCACCCCCACCCCCATTATTTAATTTCACGATCTTGCCAAAATTCCACTTTGACTGTTGCTGCACTAGATACGATTTTGATTTTAAGTTGATGCATCATAACATGTACCTTATATTGAGCAGAACGTTACAGTGTTGATATGCTCCTTTTAGGAGCCCATAAAGATGCTTATAAATCAGCAATTTGACCAAGATATGTAGAACTTGAAATACAGAAAATCTGGTCACTTAATTAAATTATGTATTTGTCACCCAAAAAATATATCCTTGCAGTTTTGTGATAGTGTGTGTGTGATGATTCCATCGGTTTCAGCCGATTTTTATAGTCATTTACAAATCATAGTTAGAGTAACTTATATGACACACATGTATTTACCCCCGTAAGTATTTGATTGCTTCTGTCAGTTTGAAGAGAGCAAATCTGGTAAAAAGTCATTTAAATATAGCTACATATGGGTGTTGAAAATACTTGAAAACTACTTGAATTTGGTCTTCAAATGCTTGTGTGAACCCTTTAGGTCAATAATTATGTAACATGCTCAAATGTGTGTGTAACAGAATGCAACTGGCCTCGACAGCATAGTGGTTGAGCTGTCAACAGGCTGGTAGGTACTGGGTTCACATCTCTGTACCGGCACACTTTTAAAGGTTCAATGAGAAGGTGTAACTGTAAGGTTGCTACACCCTCTTCTCTCTTACTAACACTTATAATGAAAAACAATTAACAACTGTCCTGGACAAACAAACATCCCAGATAGTTGAGGTGTGTGCCCAGGA